>JAFBMS010000538.1:0-91071 GCA_019788955.1 Albula glossodonta | reverse complement strand
AATAATGGCATCCACCCAGTGACCAATACACATCCACCAAAAACAGCCCAATCCCTCCACCCAGAGACGAATCCACACCCACCAAAACAGCCCAATCCTTCCACCCAGTGACCAATCCACACCACCAAAAACAGCCTAATCCCTCCTCACCCAGAGACGAATCCACACCACCCAAACCAGCTCAATCCCTCCACCCAGTGACCAATCCACACCCACCAAAACAGCCCAATCCCTCCACCCAGAGACCAATCCACACCCACCAAAACAGCCCAATCCCTCCACCCAGTGACCAATCCACACCCACCAAAACAGCCCAATCCCTCCACCCAGTGACCAATCCACACCCACCAAAACAGCCCAATCCCTCCACCCAGAGACGAATCCACACCAACCAAACCAGCCCAATCCCTCCACCCAGTGACCAATCCACACCCACCTAAACAGCCCAATCCCTCCACCCAGTGACCAATCCACACCCACCAAAACAGCCCAATCCCTCCACCCAGCGACCAATCCACACCCACCAAAACAGCCCAATCCCTCCACCCAGTGACCAATCCACACCCACCAAAACAGCCCAATCCCTCCACCCAGAGACGAATCCACACCACCCAAACCAGCCCAATCCCTCCACCCAGTGACCAATCCACACCCACCAAAACAGCCCAATCCCTCCACCCAGTGACCAATCCACACCCACCAAAACAGCCCAATCCCTCCACCCAGAGACGAATCCACACCCACCAAACCAGCCCAATCCCTCCACCCAGTGACCAATCCACACCCACCAAAACAGCCCAATCCCTCCTCACAGGCACCAATCCAGCAAAAATGTTGAAAAATCAGAAAAGATCCTACCCACCAAATGCACAGACTTTTTCCTTTATCAAAATAAAGCCCTAAATATTTTATTTGATAGATTAATTTTTGTACCTCTTGCTATAATGTGACTTTAACCAGGAAACTGAGGTTAACATTACTACTCATTCAAAAAGTGCCAAGGGATCTTTAGACACATGGCTATGCACACAACAGACAATAAACACTTCTGCTCATTACAATCTCAGCTGAAGTCCAATAAACCAGAGTCCCTTTTTAAAGAATAATTGAAAACCTGGAAACTGTCAGGCTGAGTAAATGAGCACAAGCATGGAGATGAGGTCATAAGAAAAAAGGTTTATTACCGGAGGTTCCGTAACTCCAGCTTCAGAAAGTAAAAGTCCTACCATGTATTTATTTTGCCCATTCGCTAAAACCAGGTGAAACAGGGTGAATGCCCTATTTCTAGCCCTATTTCTAGCACCAGCTGACATTGACTCCTAGGCACAACAAACTGTTCACCCCCTACTTCAAACTTATACAGCAGGTCTCCTACCAGTTTGAACCCTACCGTTTTTCTAAAGCTCAACACTTCCCCTGCTTGGCTTTACTTTGCCTTCTCAAAACATGGGTGCAAGAAGACATCACCTGTCTGAAGCTCTCCAAAATTGTCAGGAAGCTGGACAGCAGGATCAATTATTGGTGCTGGCAACGACACTGAAGGGGGGTACCTCTCACTTTTGCTTGGCGCTTCTCTCTCCTAGATTTACGGGTCTTAGTAGGTAGAGGTTCTGAAAAAGGTAACTCAGTCCAATTGGGATCACCAACCTCCTCAAGTTTTTTTGCCGACTGCGAGTAGTAATATTGCAAGGCTTAGCTGCTTGCAATAAATCAGTGAGCACCGGTGAATCAAGGCCTAACACGACTGGATATGGTAATGTCTGCACCACACCCACCAACATTAGGTAAGGCTGCCCTTTGACCTCCAGCCTAACCTCAGCACATGGATAACAACGCACATCACCATGGAAACAGCGGATCTGCACAGACTCATTAGAACTAGCACTGCTATGAAGCATATCCTCCCTCACCAAAGTCTGAGTACACCCTGTGTCAACTAAGGCCTGTACCTTCTGCCCAGCCAAACCCACGATAGTAGTGACTACTTCACAGTCCTTCCCCCCAGAATCAGGTGTCCCAGGAAAATAGCACGGAATAAGCATCTATACTCTTATGTTTAAGCATTGGACAGTCTGGCTTAGACTGCTTGGAAACTGAAGGCTGAGCCTGACCACGCCCAAGACCACCCCCTGCTGATTTACCCAAGATAGCTGCTGGATTTGGATCTTTCTCCCATCCGAAGTGGGAAGCCTTTTAACCGCACCTTGCTGCCAGGTACGCCTCTGCCAGCTCTGCTGCCTGCCTGGGTGTGTTGGGGTTGCGTTAATTGACCCAGATCCTCAAGTCCTCCTGTAGAATGTCCAGAAATTGTTCCAGAACAATCAGGTTACCGATTTCTTCCTTGGAGTGCGCGCCTGGATTGGCCGACTTATCGTCAAGGTCTTTCAAATGGAAGGCCAACACCTGCGGTGTCTCCCCAGGTAGAATCCATTTGGCCCTGAAACATCTCCTGTACGTGTCTTCATTGATCTAATACTTGCTGAGTATGACTTCCTTGACCTTTTGATGGTCCTGTGACTCAGCAATGTCCATGGCAACAAATGTGGCTCACGGCTTACCCATCAACAACGGGATAAACCTGAGCACCCATTCTCTGTCAGGCCAGGCACAAGCAACAGCAATGCGTTCAAATGTTGTCAGGAAATGCTCAATGCCCTTACCCTCAACGAAAGGCTGCATCTTTGGGCCCTTCTACTGACTGTGACTGGGCTCTGATGAAGCTGCCGATGACGATCTCGTCAGTGGGTCTCTGCTGAACTCTGTTGGTGATGCTGCCTGAGTTCGCTCTGCCTTCTTTTGCTGAACCTCCCGCTGTAGCTGACTGAACTGGTGGTGCATGGCCATAAGTTTCCGCTCTAAGCGTTGAGCCTCCTGATCACGCAGCTCGTCTCATTCATGCTGCTCCATCAGGAAACTGCGCAGCATCTCACCAAGGTCATCAGACACTTCCGTTGGATTCAGTGCTGGCCGGCCTCTGGTGCTCCTATGCCTTGGTTCTCTGCCGGCCGCACCTAATGTGGTGTTGCAGCTTTAGGGAGCGATAGACCACTCAACAAAGGACTGCTGATTAAGGGCTGCCGTTTTATTAGTGGAACACAGGTGCAATACACAGCTGAGGACTTTTGAAGATGACAAAACAAAACAAATAAAAAAAACAGTGACAAACTATATAAAAGAAAATTAAGCCTTAATAATTAAAATAATGCCTTAAGCCACTGCTGGCCCCCAGTATTGGTACTGCAAGGTGTCCAACACAACATTCAGGTTTCTCCCTCAACAACCCAACCCTTAATGTTGGCTCCCTCCCTTATATATAGGAGTTCTTGCCTGTCTCCTCCCCCCAGCTCAAACCAAAGGAATATAAAAAAAACACAAGTACTTACTTAAACAATACTCATTCTCCATAAACCTCCCCAATAATATATGGAACAATGCAGATTAAATTACATTCAAACAAATGCATTTTATTATATCATATCAGTTTAGTTGCTCCCGGTGTAACTAGCACCTCTCTTATGAAGAATGATAGTTTCTCCAGGGCTGTTAACTGGCCATGCATGGCCACCGCGCTTGCTATGCACGAACCCCGCACGGGATCTACCGTACAGGTAAAGTGCCACTGTTCTCAGCAACATCTTCACCAAACCTGCACATAGAATACATATTTCCCAATTTGCTTGACATACATCTTTACCACATACTGTACATAACAAAACAAAGCAATGACTGCGCACTGTCAACGATCATCTCACTCAACTGTACTTAAACAAACCCTCATCCCCTGTGTTTCTTACTTCTTACTTGTGTGTCTTACCCTCATGTCTTTCATGCTTGATTCCTGGAGAGTCTGAGATGTTTGAATAAACTGCATTAGGATCCATTTTTTCATGCCCTATGCTGTACCTCACTCTGCTCTGAAACACAATGTACTGTAGTTTACTCTGCTCTGAAACACAATGTGCTGTACCTCACTCTGCTCTGAAACACATTGTACTGTAGTTTACTCTGCTCTGAAACACACTGTGCTGTACCTCACTCTGCTCTGAAACACACTGTGCTGTACCTCACTCTGCTCTCAAACACACTGTGCTGTACCTTACTCTGCTCTGAAACACACTGTGCTGTACCTCACTCTGCTCTGAAACACAATGTGCTGTACCTCACTCTGCTCTGAAACACACTGTGCTGTACCTCACTCTGCTCTGAAACACACTGTGCTGTACCTCACTCTGCTCTGAAACACACTGTGCTGTACCTCACTCTGCTCTGAAACACACTGTGCTGTACCTCACTCTGCTCTGAAACACACTGTGCTGTACCTCACTCTGCTCTGAAACACACTGTGCTGTACTTCACTCTGCTCTGAAACACAATGTGCTGTACCTCACTCTGCTCTGAAACACACTGTGCTGTACCTCACTTTGCTCTGAAACACACTGTGCTGTACCTTACTCTGCTCTGAAACACAATGTGCTGTACCTCACTCTGCTCTGAAACACACTGTGCTGTACCTCACTCTGCTCTGAAACACACTGTGCTGTACCTCACTCTGCTCTGAAACACACTGTGCTGTACCTTACTGTGCTCTGAAACACAATGTGCTGTAGTTTACTCTGCTCTGAAACACACTGTGCTGTACCTCACTTTGCTCTGAAACACACTGTGCTGTACCTCACTCTGCTCTGAAACACACTGTGCTGTACCTCACTTTGCTCTGAAACACACTGTGCTGTACCTTACTCTGCTCTGAAACACAATGTGCTGTACCTCACTCTGCTCTGAAACACACTGTGCTGTACCTCACTCTGCTCTGAAACACACTGTGCTGTACCTCACTCTGCTCTGAAACACACTGTGCTGTACCTTACTGTGCTCTGAAACACAATGTGCTGTAGTTTACTCTGCTCTGAAACACACTGTGCTGTACCTCACTTTGCTCTGAAATACACTGTGCTGTACATCACTCTGCTCTGAAACACACTGTGCTGTAGTTCCACAGCAAGACTTATGAGTGTTATAACATTAGTTTAATTCCACAGCAAGACTTATGAGTGTTATAACGTTAGTTTAATTCCACAGCAAGACTTATGAGTGTTATAACGTTAGTTTAATTCCACAGCAAGACTTATGAGTGTTATAACGTTACTTTAATTCCACAGCAAGACTTATGAGTGTTATAACGTTAGTTTAATTCCACAGCAAGACTTATGAGTGTTATAACGTTAGTTTAATTTAGCATTCAGCTAACGGAGGTTATTGTATTGTGCTGTATGGTTCCTACGCGTACAAAGTGGCGCTGCAGCAGCTCTTATTGTTTTTAGTTTTAGCAGCTGGGAGAACAAGCTTCACAGTCGGCTACATCGCAAGGTAACCAGTTATCTCACTCTCTCTGTCTCTCTCACAGTCTATCTCTCACACAGTCACTCTCTCATCTCTGAGCTGCAGTAGGGAGACTGAGAGCCCCTACAGTCCTCCTTAGTGTAGTGATATACACTGACCACCAGAGGGAGACATCTCCCACAGACAGGGGAACTGCAGGAAAACCAGCGACAGCTCTGCCAAAGACAGAACTGCGGTCTGAGCTGAGTGTTGATTTTAGGGTGAAAAGACAAACCAGAGAGAGGAGTCAAGTGAAACTCACAAATACTCTACCTGGTGACGGGGTGGAGGTGATCAAGAGAAACCCTGTGTATGTGTGTGTGTGTGTGCATTTGTGTGTAGCTGCCTATGCATAGGTGTGTGTGTGTGTGTGTGTGTGTGTTTTTGTGTAGTTGCCTATGTGTAGGTAAGTGTGTGTAGCTGAAGAATTTACACTTTAAAAAGTGTACATGTAAGGACATGTTTTTTCACTGGAACTTAGTTGTCAGAACAATTTGCTTATCGCTGATGTTGTAGAAAAACCACACAGACTACGATTAAAGAAATTAGGAAAAGCTTTTGATTTTATTTGTACAGCATATTGTTTCAGACCATTTTAAATCATATTGTACTAAACTAAAACTCATTTATCTTAATGAGCACTGACATAACTAATGATGTCAGTATTCCAGTTATCAAGCTCAAAAACAGGGTTTATCACAGCACTGACATCATGTTCATTCAGAGCATTATCTTACAGAGGAGATTATCAGTGGAGCTGAGTTTTTACCGTTCATATTTAGACAGGGGCTGAAAAATGGATAGAGTTTCTCAGTGAAGGTGTAACCAGTGAAGGAGTAGATATGAGACCTGGTCTCCACATTATAAAAGGAGACCTGACCCCCCTCATAATCCACATACACCCCCACTGTCCTGGGCTTCTCTCTCAGGGGGAGAAGGACAGAGGGATCAGCTAGAGCCTCAAACTGAGTCCCATTCCTCAGCCATACAGTCCAGTAACCATCCTCAGGGCTCAGAATAATATCCCCCTTCCTGTTGATGGACTCTTTGGCCACTCCTAAATCCCACTCAATTTTCTCTCCAACCTGCACCTCATAGTAAAATCTCCCTGAGGAGAACCCCTCCTTTCCCAGGACACAGGTAACAGGATCAAATCTCTTTGGGGTATCAGGGACATTCTGTTGTGTGTCTCCATCTCTCACTCGTTTCCCATCCTCAGACAGGATGAGATTGGGATGTGCTGTATCAGGGTCCAGAGTCACATCCACTGTGCAGGAGAACAGAGAGAGATGAGTTACTGAATAAACATTTGTTATTGCATGAAAAATGTTTGTTTGCATGTGCATTTTAATAAAATTATACTGGCTGGGACAGGCTGGTTCTCTTATGTTTCTTTCCTTTTACTTACAGGATGGAAAATACATGGAATGGATAGAAGTTTATATCTGCACTACATAATGGAAAATACAGTTAAAGTTCGCGGTGAGCCCATAAAATACAATAAAAATATAATCAGAGTAACAGAGTGTGAGTGTTTGTGTTTATATCAGTTTTGACTGTGTCAGCGCTGAAGGTGCCAGTGTAGTTTAAGAGGAGGATAACCCTACCTGTTGCTTCACGGATCCACCCCCACACTGTAAGGGAACGCACAATATACCTGATATTATTGTCATAAATTCATTCTTTCACGTTTGTTAATGGAAAGTGATCAAACATTTTATTGTAGTTGTCTTTGTTCATTGGCCACCCAGGCTGTGTCCATCTGTCTTTGCCCAATCCTTGTGCATTTCAGATTCTTTTGAACATGGGGGGGAGGGGGGGAAATCACCGCCCCCCCCCCCCCCCTCCTTCACACACACACCAGGGATGTGAGTAACACACATTTGAGAGCATTCTCTAGCTGATGGCAGAGGAGGGAGATTGATGAGTGATTATTGTTACCTGAGGATGGACTCAGTCAATGGCAAACAGTTTTTATGTCTTGATCTGAGATGCATAAAAGTTTCCACGAAGCACCTGAACCAGTGCAGATGGGATTTATAAAAGATGGTGTGTGTCCGGTTTGGGGGCAGTGTGATGGGGTGCTGTTTGGGGAGGCAGCGTGATGGGGTGCTGGTTGGGGGGGGGCAGTGTGATGGTGTGCTGGTTGGGGGGGGGCAGTGTGATGGGGTGCTGTTTGGGGGGGCAGTGTGATGGTGTGCTGGTTGGGGGGGGGCAGTGTGATGGGGTGCTGTTTGGGGGGGCAGTGTGATGGTGTGCTGGTTGGGGGGGGGCAGTGTGATGGGGCTCTGGTTGGGGGGGCAGTGTGATGGGCTCTGGATGGGGGGGCAGTGTGATGGGGCTCTGGTTGGGGGGGCAGTGTGATGGGCTCTGGATGGGGGGGCAGTGTGATGGGGTGCTGGTTGGGGGGGCAGTGTGATGGGGTGCTTGCTGGGGGGGCAGTGTGATGGGGTGCTGGTTGGGGGGCAGTGTGATGGGGTGCTGGTTGGGGGGCAGTGTGATGGGCTCTGGTTGGGGGGGCAGTGTGATGGGGTGCTGGTTGGGGGGGCAGTGTGATGGGCTCTGGTTGGGGGGGCAGTGTGATGGGGTGCTGGTTGGGGGTGCAGTGTGATGGGTTGCTGGTTGGGGGGGCAGTGTGATGGGGTGCTGGTTGGGTGGGGCAGTGTGATGGGGTGCTGGTTGGGGGTGCAGTGTGATGGGGTGCTGGTTTGGGGTGGATGACATGGTCACCTTTGCACCATTTCTGGGGCTACAACTACAAAAACACGAGTCTATGCTCAGAGAGTCTGTGGTCAGAGTCTCTGCTCATTGAATCAGTGCTCAAAGAGTTGTTGTAAAGATATATTCACAAATGTCACAAATGCATGAATTCAACATCAACATTAAATAATGTTTTTAGCCCTCAACATGGTGTGTGGTGGTCAGGAGAAATAAAAAGGGAGAAAAACAAACCAAAGCTCAAAGAGAACTAAAAGCTGAATTTAGAAATGACTTGCTTTTTCTTTTGCAAGTTAAAATTAGAGCTTGAAATGTAATTACAGTATTGTATATTGGAATAGAACAAATGTACAATAATTGATGAATTGTGTTATTGTGGTACCTGGTTTAGTGACGACTCCATCCCTCCCTGCAGGGAAACAGATACTGTGATCATTCAGCTTTATCGTATCTTATTTACAAACACAGACTCCATGGCAGTCATAGATTGTGTGTGTGTGGGTGTGAGTGTGATGTATTGCAATTAGTTAACAAATATTTCCGCCATTTAGTGGCCTTTAAAAGCACCTACATTCTAGTTTCTAATTTTATACGAACTTCGTTGCAATTGGTCGTCTAAAAGACGTAGAACTACATTTAGTCAAGTACTTTGCGGAATTTTGGGCTTTCCGGGAGAATTCCAGAAGCTATTTCCTAATTTCATGCGGAGTCCTTGTGAAACCATTGCATGTAAGTTTGATTAATGCTATATTGTAAAACCAATTATTTCTTGTTCAGTTATTGTTGGAAGCATATGTTAAATACTTTTGTATATCGTTAGCTTATGTGCTGTAACACGAGTTGTAAAATGGTAGCTTACTAAATTATATATGTTCCAGCGCCATGTTTGTTATCCAAATCTGTTCTTATCTGTTATCTGCATTTTGTTTTTTTTGTTTCAACCTTTGCCATTTATCAGTACATAAGGGAGTTTATGAAGCTATATTCATATTTTTTCAGTTGAACATAATGCTGTAGAAATGAATGGCTACTGTCTTTTCTCATTTGGTTTTGGTAATTTTGATTCTTTGTTAGCACATCATAACGAATATAACTAAGCGATCCTTCTGTGCTATGTATTTGGCATTATCGTGATTACTATTTGTATCTATTTTAGTTCACACCTTCAAAGGAAGCTCTTCAGCACAATAAAAAAGGACGAAGACTTTCTTTGGTGTTTATCGACCTGTTTATTTGCGCAGCCACGCGCATTGAGAACGGAATAGTTTGTGTGTGTGTGTGTGTGTGTGTGAGTGTGATTGCAATTAGTGAGTGAGTGAGTGAGTGAGTGAGTGAGTGAGTGAGTGAATGAATGTGGAACAGCAGTCAGTTCAAGTCTGTGCTCCCGTGTCTAACAGTAAGTACTGTCTGATCCACAGCACAACTGACAGCCTGGACTACAGCAACACTCTCAGGCAAACAGGTACACACTCACATGGAAACAACTGCAAACTCAGACATGCTGCCAAACACAATATCACACAGGGTCAGTCATGCTGCCTAACACAATATCACACAGGGTCAGTCATGCTGCCAAACAAAATACCACACAGGGTCAGTCATGCTGCCTAACGTAATATCACACAGGGTCAGTCATGCTGCGTAACACAATATCACACAGGGTCAGTCATGCTGCCAAACACAATATCACACAGGGTCAGTCATGCTGCCTAACACAATATCACACAGGGTCAGTCATGCTGCCAAACACAATATCACACAGGGTCAGTCATGCTGGCTAACACAATATCACACAGGGTCAGTCATGCTGGCTAAATTATTACAATAATGTATGTGAAGGAACGGAACTTACGTGACCATTCTGCAAAAAGACCTTTGACTGCAGAGAACAATGAAACAAAAATCATTAATCTGAAATCATTATATCATAAAGCAATACATGCTCAGCTCTCTAATCATTGTAGATTTTCATCACTGACCCTCTGACCTGATTCATACTTGACTGACAGATGACAGTCAGTGGAAAGTTTAAAGGTAACTGGGGTGCAGTGATAATGAAAGCATTATAAATATAATCTTCTCTGTGTGTGAGGGTGATCACCTGTCTTCTCAGGGGAAAAAGAGGAGCACATCTCTGTAGGCAGGTAACTGGCTCTCATGCTGCTGAATCTGGTGTGTAGATCAGAGAACTTCTGCTCCTTTTCCCACAGCTGTTTCTGAAGGTTGGAATTCTCCTTCTCCTTGTCTTTCAGCCGTTTCTGCAGTTGGGAGTTCTCCTTCTCCTTGTCTTCCAACTGGTTCTGTAGTTGGGAGTTCTCCTGCTCCTTCTCCACCAGCTGTTTCTGCAGTTGGGAGTTCTCCTTCTCCTTGTCTTCCAACTGGCTCTGTAGTTGGGAGTTCTCCTTCTCCTTGTCTTTCAGCTGTTCCTGGAGTTGGGAGTTCTCCTGCTCCTTCTCCCCCAGCTGTTTCTGGAGTTGGGAGTTCTCCTTCTCCTTGTCTTCCAACTGGCTCTGTAGTTGGGAGTTCTCCTTCTCCTTGTCTTTCAGCTGTTCCTGGAGTTGGGAGTTCTCCTGCTCCTTCTCCCCCAGCTGTTTCTGTAGTTGGGAGTTCTCCTTCTCCTTGTCTTCCAACTGGCTCTGTAGTTGGGAGTTCTCCTTCTCCTTGTCTTCCAACTGGTTCTGTAGTTGGGAGTTCTCCTGCTCCTTCTCCCCCAGCTGTTTCTGCAGTTGGGAGTTCTCCTTCTCCTTGTCTTTCAGCTGTTTCTGTAGTTGGGAGTTCTCCTGCTCCTTCTCCCCCAGCTGTTTCTGCAGTTGGGAGTTCTCCTGCTCCTTCTCCCCCAGCTGTTTCTGCAGTTGGGAGTTCTCCTTCTCCTTGTCTTTCAGCTGTTTCTGTAGTTGGGAGTTCTCCTGCTCCTTCTCCCCCAGCTGTTTCTGCAGTTGGGATTTCTCCTGCTCCTTCTCCACCAGCTGTTTCTGTAGTTGGGAGTCCTCCTTCTCCTTGTCTTCCAACTGGCTCTGTAGTTGGGAGTTCTCCTTCTCCTTGTCTTCCAACTGGCTCTGTAGTTGGGAGTTCTCCTTCTCCTTGTCTTCCAACTGGCTCTGTAGTTGGGAGTTCTCCTTCTCCTTGTCTTCCAACTGGTTCTGTAGTTGGGAGTTCTCCTGCTCCTTCTCCTCCAGCTGTTTCTGTAGCTCTGGGAAAAAAAACATTAATTTGAGAATTAAATCCCATTGTTGTATCTGGCCTGTACTGTAGCTGAGAAAAATGCTTGCTCTTCCAAATGTTTCTTTTATTATGGAAAATACTGCCATATAAATCATGTATTTGTATGTTCACACACACACAGATACACGTACACACATATATTTGTGTATTTTTTATTTTTTCAGTTTTACAAAACCCTGGTACAGTATAAGCCTGCATGGAGATGATTAAAACATATACTACAGTATTGGCACCTTTACTTTGTTTAATAAAATGTACAATATCTTCATAAATAAATGGAAATATATCAACTTCTTCTCAGTAGAATATTTTAATTGGATGTATAAACTTATTCAACAACAAACATTTCTTTTCAACTTGCAGGAAGTGATTTTAAAGTATAAAAACAAAATATGGCATGGACAGTATTAAAGGCACCCATTTGTTGCACTCCCTTTCACAGCAATGACAGCCTCCAGACCTTTTTGGTAGCCATCTACAAGCTTCTTGCACCTGTCTGCTGGTAGTTTTCCCACTCCACCAATGCAAACTGTTCACGCTCTTGGATGGTTGCAGGGTGTCTTTTCCCTATGGCAGATTTCAGCTTTCTCCAAAGATGTTCAATGGGAGTGAGATCAGGACTCACGGCTGGCCAGTATAAAACAGTCCATTTCTTTTGGATTGTGGTTTGTCTAGGTAGGTTTTGGCAAAGATCAGTTGTGCCTTCTTATGTCTTTCTTTCAGCAGTGGGGTCTTCCTTAGCCTTCACATGTAAAGCCCTTCTTGGTTTAGTGTGTGGTTTATGGTACGGGTTGAAACCATCACTCCAGATCACCCCAGGTGTGCCTTTAGCTCTTTGGATGTTACACATGGTGTTTCTTCCACAGTTCGCACCAATCTTCGAAGAATTTTCTCATTGATTTTCCTCTTTGACCCACATCCTGGGAGGTTCTTGACAGTTCCATGAGCAGTAAACTTCTTAATAACATTGCACACTGTTGAATCAGGGATGCCAAGGACTTTGGAGATGGCCTTGTACCCTTTACTATTCTTGTGTTTGGAGATAATAGCACTTCTCTCAGACAGCTATCTTGACTTCACCATTGTGAAAAGGGATCAGGGAAAGTAAAGTGGCCTTTTTAAGTATTAAAGCCATCATTCATTGGTTAAATGTAACATGTCATGCGAGCCCTCATAATTTATCACAGGTGAGTCCAATCTAGTCTGATTAGAATTCCACAAAATTGTGTCAATAATTGTGTCATATCCATATTTCCGTTTTTAGATTTTTCCTACTGTTGCTTTTTTAAATTGATATTGTTTTGCCCTTAGCTGTTGTGTATTGAACATGAGTTTACATAGACCAAGGATGTTTCACGGCACACCTATTTTTCAGGAGATATTGATCATGATGTATTCAAAATTCAGGGATACCAATAATGGTGGCCAGAACTGTATGAACTGCTACATACCTCTCTTATCTAATAATACTGATTTGCTTGTTGTTTCTTTATAAATTTTTTTTTTACCCTTGTGTTAATCAGGATAGCAATCTAACAACCAGTTCTCATTTACAATACAAATATGAATGTCAAAGCAAAACATAAAGATAAATTAATGCAGTTTATGTGAAAACAGATATAGATGCCAAGGTGGACATCTGGAGGGATTTCTGTAACTCCTTCCAAACAGGGCCAGGGGTGTAGTGGAGTGATGTGTCCTGAATTAGAGTGAAGCTTTACATATAACTCCACAATCACCACTGTTAATAATTCCCCACTCACCAGTGTTATCAACTCCACACTCACCAGTGTTAATAATACTACACTCACCAGTGTTGTGGGTTGAGGAGTTCCTCTGCTGCTCCTGTACTTCTCTTTGCACAGCAAAACTCTGCATGTCTGTGCAACAACAAATTAATACATTAACAATGTTTCAACACCTTATATACCAGATACCTATACCGTACTATGATTTACTGAACTCACACTGAGACCCAGTGTGGTTCTGTTCTGATAATAAACTCCTCATTAACACTTACAGTAGAGACCCAGTGTGGTTCTGTTCTGATACTAAACTCCTCATTAACACTTACAGTAGAGGCCCAGTGTGGTTCTGTTCTGATAGTAAACTCCTCATTAACACTTACAGCAGAGGTCCAGTGTGGGTCTGTTCTGATAGTAAACTCCTCATTGACACTCCCCAATGTGGTTCTGTTCTGATAGTAAACTCCTCATTAACACTTACAGCAGAGGCCCAGTGTGGTTCTGTTCTGATAGTAAACTCCTCATTAACACTTACAGCAGAGGCCAAGTGTGGTTCTGTTCTGATAGTAAACTCCTCATTAACACTTACAGTAGAGGCCCAGTGCGGTTCTGTTCTGATAGTAAACTCCTCATTAACTCTTACAGCAGAGGCCCAGTGTGGTTCTGTTCTGATAGTAAACTCCTCATTAACACTTACAGTAGAGGCCCAGTGTGGTTCTGTTCTGATAGTAAACTCCTCATTAACACTTACAGTGGAGGCCCAGTGTGGTTCTGTTCTGATAGTAAACTCCTCATTAACACTTACAGTGGAGGTCCAGTGCGGTTCTGTTCTGATAGTAAACTCCTCATTAACACTTACAGTAGAGACCCAGTGTGGTTCTGTTCTGATAGTAAACTCCTCATTAACACTTACATCAGAGGCCCAGTGTGGTTCTGTTCTGATAGTAAACTCCTCATTAACACTTACAGCAGATGCCCAGTGTGGTTCTGTTCTGATAGTAAACTCCTCATTAACACTTACAGTAGAGGCCCAGTGTGGTGATGAGAGAGATCAGAGTGATGATCCACAGAGAGATGAACAGCAGTGATGTCCTCTTCCACACAGAGTCTCTCTGAGCAGAGCTCCGCCCCTCTGAGGAGGTAAAGATCACACATCTCTGTATGTCTGAATATTGATGGGATTTCCATCTGTGTTTTATTAGAATATATTTGTTCATCTGACCAATGGCATAAGTTCAAACTGCACACTACCTGCTGATTGGCTCACAGGGGCAGATGGTTTCAGCTCCACAGTTCTGTAAAGGTACTCTGACTTTTCTGTCAGGAGAATAAAACAGAAATAAGATCAGAATCAGCACTCACAATGAGAAATGAAATGATAAGAATATTAAAGAATAAGTGCTGGTGATGTGGTCAGGAGAACTTCTTTATCAGAGAGAAAATCTTTATCAGTAACAATCAGAATTATAACATAAATGACAGACAGTTCAGAACTTGTAAAACAGCAAGAATGGCTGAGCTGAGCTGAGCCGAGCTGTTCTGAGGGCAAACTCAGAACAGCTCTTCATTATTTACTTCATATTCATATATTGATAGATGTTTCTGTTTATCTACTCCTTATATCAGTCAACATTGCCTTTCTGTGTTAACATGAAAAACACACATTTTCTAGCATGGATACCTCAGATCAGGCATAGGTACAGTATGATAAATATCAGCCATGAGTAAATGAAAGAGCACAGCTAGAGCTCCACTGTTAGCATCAGAAAAGCTAAAACAGAATAGCCGCAGCTGTCCTTACACCCCCCCACCCCCCTCATTTTTTTTTATCGCTTTTCTGTCTTACCATCTTGGCTGTGATACTTCACTCCAGTCATCATCACTGGAGAGGAGGAGTGAAGGGCATCGGGATCCATTTTCTCACTTACTGCTGAACTGCTCTCAAACACACTGTACTGTAGTTTACTCTGCTCCCAAACACACTGTGCTGTAGTTTACTCTGCTCTGAAACACACTGTGCTGTAGTTTACTCTGCTCTCAAACACACTGTACTGTAGTTTACTCTGCTCTCAAACACACTGTGCTGTAGTTTACTCTGCTCTCAAACACACTGTGCTGTAGTTTACTCTGCTCTCAAATACACTGTACTGTAGTTTACTCTGCTCTCAAACACACTGTGCTGTAGTTTACTCTGCTCTCCAACAAACTGTGCTGTAGTTTACTCTGCTCTCAAACACACTGTACTGTAGTTTACTCAGCTCTCAAACACACTGTACTGTACTTTAGTCTGTTCTCAAACACACTGTGCTGTAGTTTGCTCTGTTCTCAAACACACTACTGTATTGTGCTCAGAAACATACTGTGTGAAAGATTGAAACTTCTCTTCTCTTTATGCTGTCCTGTGAGTGAACGCCCAGCCACAGTGCATTATAGTGCTTTGAGTTCAGAAATCAGAGGGTCTCTGAAGGGTCATTGCTGGTCAACTCTTGAGCCGTGACACCAGCCCTTTCACACTATTCTGGAATAGAATTACTCAGACTAATATAATAATCAAATGTAACATGTGGCATGTAAACTGTACACAAACTTCATTCCCCCTGTCCATGTGCTTTATCTTCTTAAGCTAGAGCAGATTTAATGGTATCATATTTACGATCTGGCACCAGACAAACTGAAAGTGTATACTGTATCAATGTAACCTTTCAGTAACTGAGTGCAACAGGAGTGTGTGTTTCCTGTGTATGATTAAAGTTTGATATGTAATTGAAAAGGTAAAGAGCTGAGCTGACATCTCTGTGCAGGTTTGTCTGTATCTCATCATATTTTCATTAGTGTGCATCATTCTGCTTCCTCAGCAGCAGGCAAACAGTGTTATATTTTATCACAATCTGCACTCTGTCCTGATCGAAGGGGTTACTGGCGTTTGTTATTCCTGTGTTCTCACATTTATTTTTAGAGGGTGGATTCCATGCAGTATTTCCACATTCACATGAATTATCAATCTGATTCTGTTTGTTGTGCTGAGTGATTTTGGATTCACTGTTCATTTGATATGTGAGTTGTTGAGTAATATTGAGGTATCACAGGTTTGTATCAAAAACAGAAAGAATATTGCACAGATGAAAGCGCAGTGAAAACACAGAACTGTGACTGCTGTTAACTCTTATTCCTCAGTGAGGGTCTGCAGTCACAGAGGGTGTGGTTTTGCTTAGAGGGTTCGTGATCAGAGGAAAGAAGAGAACTTTGAATCTGCATCTCAGCAAAAAAAGTGCACAAAAGCAGATAATCAGAATCCAGATCCAGAGAAAGTTAAGAGCTAAACAGGAGCATCAGGTTTGAGGGTCCTGATATGTGAGCAGCAGTAACAGCTCCATACCTCATCACACAGTGAGTAAATGAATATGGGGACATGCAGACCCTGCTCCATACCTCATCACACAGTGAGTAAATGAATATGGGGACATGCAGACCCTGCTCCATACCTCATCACACAGTGAGTAAATGAATATGGGGACATGCAGACCCTGCTCCATACCTCATCACACAGTGAGTAAATGAATATGGGGACACACAGACCCTGCTCCATACCTCATCACACAGTGAGTAAATGAATATGGGGACATGCAGACCCTGCTCCATATCTCATCACACAGTGAGTAAATGAATATGGGGACACACAGACCCTGCTCCATACCTCATCACACAGTGAGTAAATGAATATGGGGACATGCAGACCCTGCTCCATACCTCATCACACAGTGAGTAAATGAATATGGGGACATGCAGACCCTGCTCCATACCTCATCACACAGTGAGTAAATGAATATGGGGACATGCAGACCCTGCTCCATACCTCATCACACAGTGAGTAAATGAATATGGGGACATGCAGACCCTGCTCCATACCTCATCACACAGTGAGTAAATGAATATGGGGACATGCAGACCCTGCTCCATATCTCATCACACAGTGAGTAAATGAATATGGGGACATGCAGACCCTGCTCCATACCTCATCACACAGTGAGTAAATGAATATGGGGACATGCAGACCCTGCTCCATACCTCATCACACAGTGAGTAAATGAATATGGGGACATGCAGACCCTGCTCCATACCTCATCACACAGTGAGTAAATGAATATGGGGACATGCAGACCCTGCTCCATATCTCATCACACAGTGAGTAAATGAATATGGGGACATGCAGACCCTGCTCCATACCTCATCACACAGTGAGTAAATGAATATGGGGACATGCAGACCCTGCTCCATATGTCATCACACAGTGAGTAAATGAATATGGGGACACGCAGACCCTGTGACAGAGAGTTTGAAGGTGGCAGTAGAGAGAAGGAGAATCGCACTCCTGCATCTTCTCTCATCTTTGTTCTCTGATCTCTGTTAGCATCTTATCTCTCTCACACTCTCTCTCACAGGTTTTCTCTCACACAGTCTCACTCATCTCTGTTAGCATCAGCTGAGCTGCAGCAGGGAGACTGAGAGACTTATAGTCCTTCACCTGTCCCTCCTAACGCCATGGCGACCTTCCCCCACGACCTTCCACCCACCACGAACATCAATAACACAGGGAATCAGGTAAGCAGAGTCTTTATTGTAAATAAAAAACAGCTCATGCTTGGGCAGCCGCCCACTCTGGCCCTCTTCCCCTTCTCCAACTTCCCCCTGCACAGCGGTAGCCCCCACAGGCCGGCCAGCCCCGTGCCGCCAGGACAAGCCCTGGGAGAGGGACTTCCTCACACTGCACCACAGGCCAGACACTCCAGTACAAACCCCTGTGCCCCACACTCACACCACTCCACTCAGTGCTAAGGCCAAGACCCTTTCCTGAGCCTGCCAACATGGCACAGGCCAGCCCCCACTTGGCCACCTATGGGGGGGGGGGGGGGCAACACACCCAGGGAGAGGGAGGTCACACACTCTCACGCACACACTCACAAAAAGAAAAGCCAAGGGTTAGATGTGGCTTGGCCCGCGCAGGCCTCCTCCGCATCCCAAAATAAAAAACAAAACCCAAAGAAAATATGCAGGGGACTGCTGCTCTGTCCTGGAACCACCACGGCCGAATCCTGCAGGCTTCCACAACAAGCAGTCACTGCTGGTCGGGGAACGAAGCAGGCCAAGAAGGAGAGAAGGCACGACGCAGATCACCTCCCTGTGGACTGAGCAGGGCAGTCAGATGCACGCTTTGCTTTACGGCACACGTCCCTCTCACCACCGGGGCTCTGTCCCCGCTCGCCCCTCCTGCCCAGCCCGGGGTTCTCACCTCCGTCGCCGGCTCTTCTCTCCTCACTCTCGGTTGTTGCTGCCGTTCTCAGTAGCTAACAGGCTTTTTCCCTTTGAACCCACAAATAGGCTTCTTTTAACCCAAATGCTGGAAACTTTTCCTTGTTGCGATGTCACTGGTGCTCAGGACGGATAAAGTGGAGCTCAAAAATGATGCCCGAATTTCTAACCGATAATTCCAAGTTCGACAATCATTCAATTCATTTTTTCACTGGTCGAATGTTGTTTTTTAGGTTTACCGCCCTCACAGAAGGCGACTAAATGCTGAACTGTTGGAGAAGTTAGTTGTACTAAAAAGCAACCAAACTGAAACTGTAGTGTAAGGGGGTACATGAAGGAGAATATGTTGTTTGGGGGAAGGGAGCACTTCTCTTTCTCTCACATACTAAATGTGTTGTATCTTACTCTACTGTAGTGGCACTGTTCATTGTCTCTTGCACTTCTTCAAGTGATTTCTTGTAAAGTTAAAGATCTAGAAAATGAGCTTACTCTACTGTCACTCCCCCACGGGAATTCTTCCAAACAAAAATGCAGAAATGAAAATTAAAGAAACGAAACCGAAACTAAATCAAAACTTCAACGAAAAACCTGTCAGCTGTTTTGCATTTACATTTATTTATTTAGCAATTATGTGTGTTCCTTAATTGTTTTTTTATTTGCTTCTGAAGTGCGATTGTCCTTGTGGGCCACCATACATTCAACCTTGGACACTGCAGTGTAAAAGCATGATTATTTTCACCGTGCTCTCAACTCCAGATCCAGGAAACGTAACCTGAGAGTATTAAACTTTGTGTCTTGGCAGTTTAGAAATGGGTAAGTGGCTTTGAGAGATATTATTATAAATAACAATAAATCATAAAACTACAGTAATACCATGTTATTGTGTGGCTCTGTTGTTGAGTGCTTTCAGAAGTATCAAAAAATTGAAATAGGGCATAATGGGTAGAGTAGCTGGACTTCCAGCTGTCCCTGAGAATTCTCCCAGGGTAGGTGGTTGTGTAAATGCCCCTGTTGCCTCTGTCATGTCTGGGGGTGGTAATCTGAAACAGGCCATCTGTAGGGGTGGGAAAAACGAAAGGTGTGTGAATCACAGCTGGTGTCTCTTCCTCCTGAGATCCAGAACCTTCTCCACCATGCGGCAGGTTCGAGATGAAGCCTCACCCTGCTCAATGATGTTCTCCAGCAGCCTGTAGCACTGGTCCACATTAGGCTGGGGACACAAGGGGGTAAGGCTGGGTTTAGATGCCCCTGGACACTCAAATCATTCCTTCCTGGTGCTCTACAGCTCTTTTTACTCCTTCATTTTCACTCCATTCAAACTGTCATACATCATAGCTGGGATTAACAAGGTGCCACATTCAATGCCTAACCCTTTCAACTGTCAGTGAGGCAAACTGTGTCTGAGTGACACAGTGTCAAGATGAAGGTGTGAATGTGGAGAGGGGACAGAGGAAAGGAATAAGGAATAAGGCTGTGCTGCAGAGGTTGAAATGGCATGTTTTACTGAACTGTACCCTGGCTTTCTCATGATCGAGCCCCTTGCCGATGGAGGACAGCAGACATCAGACACCCTCCAGTGAGTCCTCATTACGGTTCTTCAGCATGTTGTTGATGCAGTCGTGCATTAACACCTCCGTCAGCAGCTTTAGTTTGATGAGCTCACAGATGAAAGCCAAAATCCCAATCCAGCATTGATGGGCTCCCACCACCTCCTCCACCTGACCACAAAGACACGACACCTCACAGTACTCTGGGCCTACTCCAAATCCCATCATCCCTTTCACCTCTCACCCCAAATCTCCAGAGTCCAAAAGTTACCTTGGAGAGAGCCTCATCTACATCCTCATCCTTTCTTAAACTCTTTCTGACAGAGATTTAACAAAACCTTGCGGAAATGTGTAGTCTGTCCCGGCTTGTCTTTGCATGGAACTTTCAGATCAATAAAACTAACCAATAAAACAAGTAAGAGAGCATATTTACGACAGCTGATTGGCAGGCAAATGGCTTAGCAAAAATCCCTGGAATTTTTCTCTGAAACATGTGATGACACAAAACTTACAAACATGGTGTACCCCAGTAGCTCATCCAGTAGAGCATGAGCCACATAAGGCCAAGGCCCCCCCACAGCAGCCCAGACTCAAATCCAGCCTGGGCCCCCCACCACATCCCCCATCTGTCTCCCCACTGCAACTGTCAAATAAAGTGGAAAAATCCCCAAGAAAAAACTTAGGAAGATATTGGTGAATGTCTACTGTAGACATTTTTATCAGACGCACGCACATTGCCAAGGTCATGCTCCTGGCCCAAAGTTAACTTCCGCTCTGTGTTTGTTTATTATTGGGTTTGTGTCTTCCCAAGGGCAGTTTTATGAATTATTTAAAAAGGGGATGAACAGACACAATTTTTGGACATCTTGTTTCACCTGCGTTTTATATATACATTTCAGTTGTTTCTGCTCTTTCCCAATTATTTTACTGGCCATGTTTCTAATTCTGGACAGTCTATTTTTGTTCTTATCCCCAGGGTACCCATACCGTGTAGCCTACACATATTAAAAGTTAAAACACTTTCAAGTTCTAACAATAAGGTTATAATAGAGTTCAGAAATCCCAATCAGAGAATGGGACATAGCAGATGTCACCTATATAACTCATATATTAGCTTACCAGATACATTAGTGGAAATACAGTAACGTATGTGTACAGTATCTTGGCTATTTAGTCAATACAGGTACACTACAGAATCCCACATAGATTTGCCAAGTATGTACGTAATATTATTCCATTCTTGTCTCAACATTTTGTTAAATGGGTCTGGTAGTGTAACGTTATCGCATTTGAGTTTGGCCAAATAACGGTTCTTTTCTTCGACTGGTACTCCCAATTAATACTGGTTAACAGTGGCGGTCGGTGAGTTGGAATAGGGGAAGCACAAATACCTCACCTTTAAATCTATCTTTAATTTCAACCTGTTCCCGTTAATCTGCCTTGATTAACAATAAAACTAACAATCTGCAGAATAAATAACACCAATTGCGTAAATACAGTAAATGATTACCAATGTCATTACATATTACAGACATTGATGTTTTACATTTAAGTTCTGTTTGGGTCATGATATATTGTGATGTGACAGATGATTCCTCTGTTGTTTTCATTCATTTGGTTCTCTAAAGAGCATAAAGAGCACACTTTGCTGAATGTATAACATACATAACATTACTGTGTGTGTGTGTGTGTGTGTGTGTGTGTGTGTGTGTGTGTGTGTGTGTGTGTGTGTGTGTGTGTGTGTGTGTGTGTGTGTGTGTGTGTGTGTGTGTGTGTGTGTGTGTGTGTGTGTGTGTGTGTGTGGGTGTGTGTGTGTGTGGTGGTGGGGGGGGGGTTAAGGTGGTTTCATATATCAATATATTTTGCACTTTTAATTGTTAGATTATTTTTACAGTCATTACCCAGCCATAGCAGACTGTTTTCTAAGACTGTCAAATTGGGTGTAGTGTTACACATACTGGCTAAAACCTATAATATCATTCAGGCATGTTTCTCTCAGTGGTCCTGTCTTTAAAACAGAAGGCACTCTGCTTTCATATACAGATATATGCATGCACATAATGGTGTCTAACAGTTTCAGTGTAGTAGGACTGCTCTGGTAGTTCCTTTGTTCTACCCTTATAGAAATTTATGTTTTTTTCTCTCTTCTTTTTCTATGGCTAACAGAAGATCCCACCATCTACCTCCAGAAGAGATCTCTCTCAGCCCTGTTCTGCTCTTCGATAGGTCCCACTGTCTTGTCGCTGTTGGAACCACTCCCATCACCTTAGTGAAGATCTGCTTTATCTGCTGGATTACTACTACTACACCTGAATCTTACATATCCAAAGTGTGTGGCAACCGTCCTCTCTGTCATTCAGACAGAAATATTACAGGACGCTATCTATGAGCGAGACTCCCACCCTATGGAGGGAGTCCCCTCCTAACCTCCTGTAATAACCCTATGGAGGGAGACCCCTAACCTCCCATTATAACCGTATGGAGGGAGACCCCTAAGCTCCCATTATAACCCTATGGAGGGAGTCCCCTCCTAACCTCCCATTATAACCCTATGGTGGGAGTCCCCTCCTAACCTCCCATTATAACCCTATGGAGTGAGTCCCCTCCTAACCTCCCATTATAACCCTATGGAGGGAGTCCCCTCCTAACCTCCCATTATAACCCTATGGAGTGAGACCCCTCCTAACCTCCCATTATAACCCTATGGTGGGAGTCCCCTCCTAACCTCCCATTATAACCCTATGGAGGGATTCCCCTCCTAACCTCCCATTATAACCCTATGGAGGGAGTCCCCTCCTAACCTCCTATTATAACCCTATGGAGAGAGACCCCCAAACCTCCCATTATAACCCTATGGAGGGAGTCCCCTCCTAACCTCCCATTATAACCCTATGGTGGGAGTCCCCTCCTAACCTCCCATTATAACCCTATGGAGGGATTCCCCTCCTAACCTCCCATTATAACCCTATGGAGGGAGTCCCCTCCTAACCTCCTATTATAACCCTATGGAGAGAGACCCCCAAACCTCCCATTATAACCCTATGGAGGGAGTCCCCTCCTAACCTCCCATTATAACCCTATGGAGGGAGTCCCCTCCTAACCTCCCATTATAACCCTATGGAGGGAGTCCCCTCCTAACCTCCCATTATAACCCTATGGAGGGAATCCCCCTGATCTCCCATTATAACCCTACGGAGGGAGTCCCCCTACCCTCCCATTATAACCCTATGGAGAGAGTCCCCTCTTAACCTCCCATTATAACCCTAAGGAGGGATTCCCCTCTTAACCTCCCATTATAACCCTATGGAGGAAGCCCCCTCCTCACTTCCTTGTATATCCCTGCAGAGGGAGTCCACCTATGATAGATACACTTCCTTAAATTTTAAATTGTTCACTGACAGTTCAAGAAGTATTTTTGCAATATTTACAACACGGTTGGAAAATGTGTTACCACTTTGAACAGTGGGTGCCGGGTGTGGTGTCAGTAGGAGTAAATGTTGCAAAATTCCACAGGGAATACTAATGAATAATAATAGTTAAATATTGTAATAGCTATAATGTAATAATAATATATTATTATTATTATTATTATTATTATTATATGTTGCTGTTGTTGTTACTATTCATGTTGTTCCACTGCAACAGCACACCGTCTTTACAAGACCTGTCAGGGGAAGTGAACCTTCAGATTAGCCCCATCCCAGAGCAGATAGCAGAGGCAGGGTGGACTGCAATCTCAAGGAGGAGGTGATAGATGGAGATGAGAATCATGATTTTCCTCTCATGGCATAAAAATATCTGTACATTCCAGCCACCAGCACGGCAACAGACAGAATATTTAGCACAGTTGGCAATATTGTTACCACTTTACTCAGACGAGATAAACAGAACATTTTTATTTTGCTGAGTAAAAATCTGGGGCCTGTTATTTCTGTTACATTGTTCTGGTTTGACTTTCTGGTTCACTTTTTAGTCTGACCTGTTTATAATGGTTGTTAAAAAAATGACTTTTTAATTACATGCTGCTATTTGAAATTATGAATGCTCGTTTATGGAATTACTCTAAACGATTTGTCTAGAATTTCTTTTTTAAAAAATTTCAGAAAAAATGTAATTTTTGTAAAAAAAAAAAAGGCAACAGCATATGCTGTATGACAAAAGGATAGGACTACAACTTTGTATTTATTTTAAAATTGTGTTAGACTACTAACCTTGTGTGGGAGTTTGTAAACCAAAAAGAATGTTTATTTCGTATTAAAAAAAAATCTCTGCCATTAACAAAATGATACGTAAAAAATTTAAAGAAATAAAAGCCTTCTTTTTTACAT
This sequence comes from Albula glossodonta, assembly GCA_019788955.1. Taxonomy (NCBI): domain Eukaryota; kingdom Metazoa; phylum Chordata; class Actinopteri; order Albuliformes; family Albulidae; genus Albula; species Albula glossodonta. The sequence goes on along the minus strand of JAFBMS010000538.1, from coordinate 66,825 downwards.
GGGACTGATCGTAAGGCTCTATATATGAAAACCATAATGACCTGTATGAAGGTTTATATGAAATCTATAACGATATTATGCATTCTGCATTGTTACAAACTAGACCTACGCAGTGCTTAAAGCCACAACTAAAATGTGAACTGCAAAGGCTACAGGCTAATCTTTAGTCAGCATCCAAATAAACAATTATGAATAGCCTGACGGACAGGCTAGGCTATCAAATAAGCTGTAAATTAGTTGTAATGATAAGTGTACCATCTGCTGGGGCTATATTCTGTGCACAACACTGACTTAGTCACAAATGAAGGATGTAGTTTTTTTGTAAAATTTGTTTGTATTTGACTGTTTGGTAAGCTTTAAAAGATGTGTTTATTTCAAGTGGTTTTTTTACCTCTTGTATTTCCTTTCATGAACATGATGATGTCACTGTTTTTAAGTTTTATATGTATACATACAATTTTAACACCAGAGAGATACAGACTTTCCCCATCCACAGCCAATAATACATCATTGCCAATTTCCAAAACATCCAAACCCCAGGACACTCCCAGATGGATATTCTTTTAATGTTTCACCATTGGGCATCATTCACATTTTATTAAATTGATCTCATTTTCAGAATTCACACAACGGTCCCTGGTTTTAGGACATTACTCTCTTACCTCATATCTGTGTTTTAGACCAAAAGCAAGAGACAATGTGCATGTTGTTGGTTCCTCTGCAGACCTCAAGTCATTATATCAGGCAATAAGTTTGCTTAATTGTGTTTACAAAAACATTAGCCTTGGGTATTTTTAAGACTGTGTAGAGCATCGGTATCAAATTCAAACTTACTGAGGGCCATGCTGAAGGTTGTGAATTAAATCAGGGGCCAGACATTTATGACAATGATTATTTTTTTATTCAAGAAATATAAATAGGCTAATAACTGTATTACATATAAAAAAATATTTCATGCAAGCATAGTTCAAATATTATGGTTTTTCCATGTTTGTGAGTAATTCTTACCAGCAAAACTGATTAATAAAGCAAAATTGTATTTCTCAAGTGCTGAACAATTTTTTTAATAAAATGATATATGCACAATTAAACAAACAACATTTCCATCACAGTGGCCTACTTTTGTATGTAATAAAATAACAAATAAGGTCTTTGTTACCAGCAATGATTAATAAAGCAAAATAGTATTTATAAAATGCTGAACTATTTTTTGTATAAAATGAAAACTGCAAAGTTCAACTGGATCGCAGTACTTTTGTCTTTAACAAAACTAAAAATAAGGTAATGGTTTTCAGCAAAACTGTTTGATAAAGCAAAATAATGTGTGCAACAAGTCATATCTCAAATTGTACAGCTTACATTAGAAATTTGAAAAGACAAAACAAAAGGGCCAAGAATGCCAAACCTAATAAACAGGCATTGTGCTTGTTTTTTAGCTCAACTCTTACCAGACACTCTGCACCTTTTCTTAGAGATGATCCAGTCTGTTCTAGGCTTAGTGTCCTTTGCTATGGCCACTTCCAATACCGAGACCAGATGTTAGTCTGTGAGGTGGGATCCGTGGGATGTCTTGTTCAGTATCATAATGAAGAACATCTGTTCACATGAGTAGGTGCTTCCGAAAATAGACATGATGCGTGCAGCGTGAAGGCAAAGCTGCGGCATTGATTCGGGGGGTAGAGGTGCAAACTCAGCAGCCTCAACTGACTTTTACTGGGTCTTCAGAGCACTGTTACATTGCAATTCAATGAGTTCCAACTACAAGTGCTCACGGGCAGTGTCAACATCAATTGCAAATGGATTTGCGAACAGATCAAGGCTGAATTTCCAATTGGTTCAAAATCAGCAAATCTCCTGCTGAATTCTGCTTTGAGTGTGTTTAGTTTGTCAGCATACACTTTGGCTGGGAATGGGATGGTGACTATGTCACTGACTGACTGGCAAGTAGGAAAGTGAGACAAGTTGCCTTGGTGCACCTGGCCCTCCCATAAACGCAGTTCATTTTAAACGCCTTTACTGAGTCTCGCCTTTCAATGATCAGCTGCTTTCGACCCCGGAGTTTTACATTCAGGGCACTGAGGTGCTCCGTTACGTCACACATAAAGGACAAGTCACGCAGCCACTTTTTGTCCTCAAGCTCGGGGATGACCTTTTGTTTGCTTTCCATGAAACGAGCAATCTCAACATGGGTATCATAACATCATAGCAACACTTTCCCCCGACTCAACTGGCGCACCTGTGTGTGGTATGGCAGTTTTCCTCCTCTAAAAGTGCCCTGAGTTACTTGTGATTCAAGCCCCAGGAACTAATAAAGTTCACCATTTTGGTTACAACTGTCATTACATGTCCCATGATCAACACCTTTCCACAGAGGGTTTCCTGGTGGATGATGTAGTGGTAGGCTGTCAAGTTTTCTCCCTAATTTCCCATTTTCTCTCAAACAAAACTGACCAAACCATGGACCTCCCCGCACATCACAGGTGCACCATCCGTTGTCAGCCCAACAAGTTTACTCCAATGCAATTCCATTTCACTGATGCACCGCTCCACTTGTGTGAAAATGTCCTGTCCAGTAGTTGTCCCATGAATCGCTTTTAAATCAAAAAGTTCCTCAGTGACAGAAAACTGAGCATCCACCTCCCGACTGAATATGGAAAGCTGGGCACATCCCATCTGTACTCTTATCATCAGGCAACAAATACGAAACAAATTACTTAGCTTTAGTTTTTAGCTGGATCTGTAAGCCAGGGGCCAGCTCATCCGTCCGACTCGGTATTTTGGGGGAGGCTGATATTCGCAAATACCTGCTTCTTGTCGGGGCATACAATTTCACATACCTTTTCAATGCAATTTTGAATAAAGTGAACGGCTTCCATGCTCTTGCTATTTCCTCAGCTATTATAAAGCTTGCCTTCACATCTCCCTCACACTGACTGTTGATGCGAGTAAATGTTTTGCTGTTGTTGAAGGTTGCGATTTAATTGTTTCCATAATAAATGTTTCCATAATGCTCACGCTTCGTTTCGAAATGCCTCTGAAGGTTATACTCTTTGAAAACTGCCAGTGACTCTTGACATACGAGACACATTGGCTTTAGTTTGAATTCACAAAATAAATATTCTGTTTCTCATCTTTCTTGAAATTGTTGATATTCATTGTCATTCATTGTTTATTTTGTTTGTACTGTAGCTTAGGTAGCCTATTTGGTCTTTATTAATTCTCTGATAAAAGTGGAGTGTGGCTGCGCCTGCTGCGCTTCAATGTTGTATTGTCACAGATGTAAATTTAAACACCAGCGCACAGGCCACATTAAATTGATTGTCAGAATGTATTGGCGGGCGTGATGATAAGTCTTAGAAGGCCATGTCTGGCCTGCAAGCCTTGATATCGACATATGTGGTGTAGAAGCCGCTAATAACAACAAACTTAGATTAATTTTACTTCGTAAATGTAGCATAATTTTATAACAAACATTATTAGCTGGTTATCCAGCTAGCTAGCATTAACAAGGTACATTGCTGCAGTTATGTTACAGAAATACTTGATCCAGGAAATAAGCAATATCTGCTTTGTAGCCTACAGAAAAAGTTAAGTTTAGCAATGTAAGATGAGCTGAAAGGTTACAGCTAACAGAGGTCAAAGTTCAAATGCGATGTGCTGCACTGGATGATGAATCCAGCAGTCATTGTTCCAGCTGGTGTTCCAGCTGGAGTCATTGATAACAATGGGTCAGGGAGTGCAAGGGCGTGTTAGCATGTTTGGTCTGAAAGACATTTTACTCCTGTGTTTTCATTCTGAATGTCTCCTCCAGGCTTTGCAGTGCCTGTTCTTTGGTTATTGATTTCCATTTTGAATGCAGGTCAGCAGGGTTTGCATCATACACCTCTGCAAACTGTGTGTTGAACTTGGCAAAGACAAACTTCCAGTAGACTGAGGCCTGGATGCTGGTGTCAGGCTGAATGCACCAGTCAGGGTAAAATTTCCGATAGTCCTTATATGGATGATACTTTCCATTAGTTTCATGGCTAGAAAATTTTGCTTCACTGGCTACATTAGCGGAGCATATTTCTGCGCTCAGTTTATTAGAGGTTGAAAGTGTGCACTTCCCTAGCCCTTCAGGACGGTGCATAGAGGTGAAGTGCTCTGTGTGACTCTCACCTCCAGCCTCACAGGGGGCCCTGCAGAATGGACACTGTTTCCCACAGCCAAACAGCCTCCTGAAGAGCTCATCCTGGGGTTTGAAGGGCAGTGTGGTCAGCATGGATTCCACATCATCACTCTGGAACTCTGCTCTCAGAGACTGTTCCATTTCATCTATGGAGGACAGCAGACAACCAGAAAACTGCTCTGTCTTGGCTTTGTTTAGGAGCATAACTGAATCCAGAGCATCTTTAGGGATGACCAGTAACTCACTCAGATTATTGCAGAGTTCCTGGATGAATGTTTGGACGCTAATTTCCTCTTTGCTCTTTGCTGCTGATTTGCTCTGCACCCTCATTACTGCTTCCTTTATCTTCCTGGTGATTAAGTTGAGTTGTTTTTCTTCCATGCCTGCAATACTGATACTGTGGCTGCTGGCAAAATTCTCTTCTATCTGCTCAAAAATCCAATCCTTAACAAAGATCTCATAGTTTTTGATGTAAGAAAAAAAAAGTAAAAATCTTTCTTCAGAAATAAGATGTTCCAGAATGGAGCACTGGAAAAAGGTTCGATTGCTGAAATTGATGGCTTTCTTCCCTGTCAACATTTCATCCACTATATCTGGTCCCAGAGATTTAGCAACATACTCCTTGACTGCAGGTTTCAGACACTGTGTGGTGAACTCCTCTGCCTTCCTCTGACACTGGTCTCTTTGATAGAAGAGATCCTTGTAATCAGTGCAGTACTGGTGTTTGAATTTCTCCAGGCATTGTCGGGGGTCATTGTCACTAATAAAGGTATCATGCATTTTCTGGAATTCTCTTGCTGCACATCCACAGATGTGGATCTTTAAAGAGGCCTCAAAATCAATGCTGGTTTGTTGGTCCTTGAGGATTTCTAATCTGTTGTCTATCATTTGCAACATGTCAATGACATAGGTTTCATCATAATCCATTCTAGATTCCATTTTCTTTGCAATAAAATCTTCACAATCTTTGATGAGCTGGTCTGAAACCTCTTGAATTCTCTTCTTTTGATTCGGTAAAAGGTGAATCTTTTTCATGACCTTTTCAAGCTTGCCATCTCCACTCTTCACTTTAAATGCCACTTTTCCACATTCATCCAAGTGGACATTTGACAACATTTCATGTACAATACCTGCCTCTGTCTTCAAATTAGATCTTAAGAGGTTATGAACATCTGTAACAATGTCACGTCTCTCTATGCTTCCAAAGGAAAGCTTTTCTACAACTTCCTTCCACATACTTTCAAACCCTTCCTCTAGCGTTTCATCTGACAATTCAGAGCCATGTCCTCTGCACCGCTCAAGTAACTTAAGCACATACTCTTCTATGGTGTCCCTGCTTTTCCTCTTCATGTGTTCCAGCTCCTCCATGTCCTTTTTTCTTTTCAAAGCTTCTTTAAGCTTGATGATCGCTGAATTCTCTATATCCATCTTCAGGCTTTTAGCACTGTTGACAAATTCTTTTTTGTACTTCTGTACCAGGTTCACATGACCCTCAGGTCTCTCGTAGTACTCATGAATGTTATCTATCATTTGTTTCTCTTCTTTGTCCAACTCACTATGGCACTGAGTTTTCAGATTGTTGAATGTAGCATCCAGGCTGAAGTCTTGAGATTCTGGGGCTTCCATACCCAAATTTAATATGGTTGTTTCTGCTTCTCTCATCCAGTTGTGCATGTGTTTGCGGAAGGTCCAGTCCCATTCATTAAATTCTGCACACAGCTTTAAATAAGCATCAGCTACAAGACTGTTCTGGAAGCTGAAGATGAAGTTCTCATACTTCACTGCCTTCCACAAGCTGCTGGTCCATTCCAGGAATTCTGGTACTGTGTGTGCAGGTCTCATCTTCTTGAGCTCTTTTAAAGCTTCAATAATGCTGCTCTTGAACTCACTCACAGTCTCACTGTAACCTGCATTCACTGGTGCCATGGGAGGGGTGCCATGCCAAAGGCCAGGGATGTACCAGGTGTTCTTCTCTGGGTCATAATCCATCACATCTGTGAACTTTTTGTTCTCATCTGTGTTCTCCATCCTGGCAGCTGCTTGGGTCATCTCATTCAGCTGCTCCAGGAGTAGCTTCCTGTCTCTCAAGTTCTTTTCATGGGCAGAAACATCAGCCACATTCTGGTGTACAAACATACAGCAGGGTTTTTTCCCCACCTCCTTCATGCGCAGAAAGGCATGCACCACAATCTGCAGGATGTCCTTCATCTCTGTGGAGTTCTCCATGGCAATGTTGATGACTGTGATGTCACTTAGTCCCACCACCAGAGTGGCCAGTTCATTATCATGCTCATAACTGTCAGTCAGCTGGGCCAGTTCTGGGGACATCAACCCTTCTGTGTCAATGAGCATGATAAAGTCACAGCCCAGCTGCTCTCTAAAATCCTCCTGGACTCTGATGAGAATCATGAAGGCTCCCCTTGTGCATTTACCGCTGCTGACAGCAAACTGCACCCCGAACATGGCATTGAGCAGAGTGGATTTCCCAGTGCCCTGGACTCCTAGCACAGTGATCACACGGATCCTGTTGTTAGACTGTGTCAGATTGTGGAGCTCAGTCAACACGTCCTTCACCCACTGCAGAGGGATGTTAGAAGCATCACCATCAATCAGCTCCACAGGAAGGCCATCCAGCAGTAACTGAGCACAGTATCTGGGCAGATTCTGCATCTGCTGCCTGTAGGGATCATTTTCAGGCAGTGAGCAGGCCACCTCATACAGCTGCCCCATTTCCCTCAGGAAGTGTTCAACCCCTAAAGAGCTGCTGGCAATCTGTCTGTCCAGTTCAGCAATGAGCTCTTTATTCTGAGGGGGATTTAGGCAGACCTCTTTGTACCTCTCCCGGATGTCTGACAGAAGTTTCAGAGACAAGTTGTCCAGGTTGATCCTCATCCATTTGAGGAAATAAGATCGCTCCTCTCTTGGATCAGCTAATGCAGACGTGAGAGAGGAAAAAAAGTTTGACATGCCATGACCCTTCTGTGTCTCCCTGAGTCTCTGTCTCTGCCTACTGAGTTCAATCCTGTACTCTTCTATATTTTTGTCCCCCGCATTTTTTAGCCTGCACTCCTCCCTCTCCAGTTTGGCCAGCTCTTTACAGATTTCCCCCTGTCGTGGTAGCTGGGTCTTCTTGTATTTCAGTATGTTAGAAATACCAGGTTTGATTTTATCTGCCTTCTTCTTGGCATTCTGACAGTGTACATAGTCCTCATCCACAGGGATTCCTAATTCATGTGCAATGGCAGACATCTGATTCACACTCACTTTAAGCTGATTTTTCATGATGACATCCTTAATTGTTGCACGAAGCTTCTTGATAAATTCTGCATCATTGATCTTCTGGGTCTTCAGGATGATGTGATTGTTTGGGATCTGCAGCCTGGTCACTTGCTTTTCAGGAGCATCTGTGCTGGAACTCCTGTTCTGGGAGCTGCAAACCAGGAACAGTTGAGCCTTGATGTTTTTGGGGTTCAGCAGCTCACAGCTTTCCTGGAAATCATCACAGAACACAAACACAGCAGCAGAGATCTTACAGAGGAAAGAGAACTGGGTGTCAAAAGTATTGATGTCTCCACGGAGATTGCCTACAGCCACAGGCTCAGGGAAGATGTTGATGTTTCCCTTCCCACAGGGCAGATACCAGCTGATCTCCACCAGCCCTTCAGAGATCCTCCTTTTGACATTGCCACCTGTCATGTTCCAGTGAATAAAGGTGTCGTGGTACTGTTGGGGATTGCTGAGAATCTGGTTCAGAATGTGAGACTTGGACAAGCTGCTGTTTCCCAGCCTGACAAAAGAGATCAATGGGAGTTCAGTGAGCACAATGCTCTGCTCCACAAACCCTTTAGACTCCTGTAAGGAATGTGGCCTGAACGTCTTCACAATGTCCCTCAGGGCCCACAGCATCAAAGTGAGCTCCTGTGTGTCACAGTTGGGTAGCAGGAGAGGAACAGAGAACTGGCACATGGACATTTTTAAAGCCATCTCCTGTTGCAGGAAGCTATCTGAGCACAGGAACAGAGCTGTTATGAGGTCCAGAGGGTTCACCTTCTCGCCTTCATCAGGTGAGTCATCATCCAGAAACCTGTCCACGTCCTGAGATGCAGGCTCTTGATTGGCAGGACAACTTACATCCCTCGCTGTTGTGTTCATCATCATCAGCTTCCTCATGAAACACCAGGGCAGTGACCTTAAAGAGTTTGTAGGTTCATTTTCTGTGTTCCTGATCTCTAGTACAACGTTAAGGGTTAGTTTCTCAAGGAGGTAGTTCTCCAGTCCCAAACCAGACACCAGCTGCTTCAGACATGAATCTGTAATTGGATACAGAATTTATTTAGATAGTTGCTTTTACATTTTTCCCATTTTTTTCATTATTTCCTATTTTTCAAATAAATGTCTGGCTGTGTCCATCATTGAAATGGTGCCTTTGGATAAAACTTATGCTAAGTAAAAAAAGGAAAAATAACGGCAGAACAGTTGAATCCATAAATGCTTGAGTATTTAGCCAATAATTTGTACTTAAGTGCTGAACAGGCCCTGATCCTGTTATCTCTGAGAAACGTTTTGCAGAAACTCAGGTGGGGTTTTACTCACCTGTGCAGACAGTGGTGTGGACAGGTTCACTCTCCAGACCGGTGCTCTGCAGTACAGTACAGACTGAGATGCTGTACTCAGTCACAGGTCTCAGGTGGGACAGGACTGTGGAGTTCTCATCTGTAGTGATGGACTCTCTCTGCCCTCTGGAGTCCTCCCAGGTCACCCTGAATGTGTGGGGGACTCCCTCCATGTCTGTTGGTCTGTCCCAGGACAGACAGACTGATGTCTCACACACAGAGGAGATGTCCAGCTTCCCTGGTGGGGAGGGCTCTGGGGGACCCCAGTGTGATTATATGTTAATGCCAATGATGTATTAGAAATATTTACAAATAACAGCTTATCACTTTTCCTTACTTATTTTCAAGCATAGAATCAAACAAAACAGCTTCACCTGATAATTAAACTACACTGTACATACCCTCAAATAATTATACTGTATATAGACCCGTATAACTACACTGTACATAACCTCAAATAATTATACTGTATATAGACCCGTATAACTACACTGTACATAAGCACATACAGCTGCACTGGCTGTCTGAGTGGCTCATAGGGTAAAATGTTTGCCTGGAAGCCCCGAGGTTGTGTATTTCAAATCCCATACTGTACATAACCATATATAACTACACTGTGTAACTAAGCATTTTAGTTTTGATACTTCTGATTTCCAGAGGTAGTTAAACACACATCAGACACTTAGGTGGGGTGTTACATACTTGTGCAGACGGTGGTGTGGACAGGCTCACTCATCAGACCAGTGCTCTGCAGTACAGTACAGACTGAGATGCTGTACTCAGTCACAGGTCTCAGGTGGGACAGGACTGTGGGGTTCTCATCTGTAGTGATGGACCCTCTCTGCCTTCTGGAGTTGCCCCAGGTCACCCTGAATGTGTGGGGGACTCCCTCCATATCTGTGGGTCTGTCCCAGGACAGACAGACTGATGTCTCACACACAGAGGAGATGTTCAGCTTCCCTGGTGGGGAGGGCTCTGGGGGACCCAGGTGTGATTATATATTAATGCCAATGATGTATTATTGGAAATATTTACAAATAACAGCTTCTCACTTTTCCTTACTGTCAAGTGTACAATCACACAATAAAAAATATCAGCTGAGAAGAAAGACAATGAAATTGTAGCAAGTTGTGGTTAAGTTGTAAAATTTTGTCTCTAACCTTTCAACTCATATTTTGCCTAAAGTCTGACAAACAAACAAATAAACTGAGATAAACTTTTGTTTCCCTGCAGGTTGTGGAAATGGCCTCACTCTGTATCCCATATCCATACTTACGTGTGTGTGCCTGTGCTGAACAGGCCCTGCTCCTGCTGCCGTTATGAAGCACTGTGCAGATGCTGAAGCTGTACTCCACCCCTGGCTTCAGATCACACAGGTCTGCTGTACTGCTGTTGGATCCAGTGGTCTGTTCTTTGGGTTCCTCTCCATCACAGGTGTAGGTGATTCTGTAGGTGTAAGAGACTCCCTCCATCTTAGTGGGAGTGTCCCAGCGCAGCCTCACTGATCTGCTCCTCACCTTCTGCACCCTCAGCCTCTCTGGAGCAGATGGCTCTGCAGTGGAGAGAGAAGATGAAGATGAGTCACAAGACAACAGCTTCACCTGATACTTAAACTACAATGTACATAACCTCAAATAATTATACTGTATGTACACCCGTATAACTGCACTGTACATAACCTCAAATAATTATACTGTACATAGACCCGTATAATTACACTGTACATAACCTCAAATAATTATTCTGTACATAGACCCATATCTACACTGTACATAACCACATAGAGCTACACTAGCTTTAGAGAGGCTCAAAGGGTAAAATGTTTGCCTGGAAGCCCCGAGGTTGCGTATTTCAAATCCCATACTGTACATAACCATATATAACTACACTGTGTAACTAAACATTTTAGTTTTGAAACTTCTGATTTCCAGAGGTAGTTAAACACACATCAGACACTTAGGTGGGGTGTTACATACTTGTGCAGACATTGGTGTGGACAGGCTCACTCATCAGACCAGTGCTCTGCAGTACAGTACAGACTGAGATGCTGTACTCAGTCACAGGTCTCAGGTGGGACAGGACTGTGGGGTTCTCATCTGTAGTGATGGACCCTCTCTGCCTTCTGGAGTTGCCCCAGGTCACCCTGAATGTGTGGGGGACTCCTTCCATGTCTGTGGGTCTGTCCCAGGACAGACAGACTGATGTCTCACGCACAGAGGAGATGTCCAGCTTCCCTGGTGGGGAGGGCTCTGGGGAACCCCAGTGTGAGTATATATTAATGCCAATGATGTATTATTGGAAATATTTACAAATAACAGCTTCTCACTTTTCCTTACTTACTGTCAAGTGAAGAATCACACAATAAAAATATCAAATGAGAAAAAAGACAATGAAATAGTAGCAAGTTGTGGTTAAGTTTTAAAATTTTGTCTCTAACCTTACAACTCATATTTTGCCAAACGTCTGACAAACAAACAAATAAACTGAGATAAACTTGTGTTTCCCTGCAGGTTGTGGAAGCGGCCTCACTCTGTACCCCATATCCATACTTACGTGTGTGTGCCTGTGCTGAACAGGCCCTGCTCCTGCTGCCGTTATGAAGCACTGTGCAGATGCTGAAGCTGTACTCCACCCCTGGCTTCAGATCACACAGGTCTGCTGTACTGCTGTTGGATCCAGTGGTCTGTTCTTTGGGTTCCTCTCCATCACAGGTGTAGGTGATTCTGTAGGTGTAAGAGACTCCCTCCATCTTAGTGGGAGTGTTCCAGCGCAGCCTCACTGATCTGCTCCTCGCCTCCTTCACCCTCAGCCTCTCTGGAGCAGACGGCTCTGCAGTGGAGAGAGAACAAAACAATTTCTTCACTCGATCATATAAAAGACAGAGAAAATGTAGAGCAACTGATCAGCCTTTTGGATATGAATGAATCTCTGTACTGTTTTTGAGATGAATATCTTTGAATTCCAGCACAGTGTGGGCTACCTGAATTATTGGATGAACCTATGAGACCAAATTAGCCTATAGCCATTACACTGCTGCGACAGTGATCAAAGCAGATATGTACTTTAAAACAGTGTTTCCTCTGCCTTTCCTGTTGAATCCAGTGGGACATTAGCTGGGCAGAATGCTACTCCAAAGTATCCTTATAACAATGATGATGCACAGAGGTGATGGATATGAACTGAATATAACCTTATATTTACATTACTGTGTGTGCATTACGATACCATGTGCCTAATAGCCAATGTCTGAACTCCTTCAAGAACAGACAACATTGGCCTGACATATTTCTTTAAAAAGAGGATTAAGCAGGAGATGTGTAGTGACATCAAAGAACAGGGCATGCTAATGGCATGGGCTATGATTTTTGTTACATTTTTGTTTGAGGGAGGACAAAGCTTATGGGAGCTGTTTGAAGGGAACCAGCTAGGAGTAGAAGTTGGGGGGTCACTATTTCTGTATAATTTGGTAACTAAAATATGTATTTTTGAAGTCATGTAATGAGCTTACTCTTCCCATTTAGATGTTGATAAACATGGGATTGGAAATCCAAAAGTTGTCCTGAGTCTCTGTGTCTGTGTTGTAACTTATGGTGGTAGCAGTGGAGCTTTGAATTCTGGTGCAAAATAGGTTGAATGGTATGATGAACATGTCAAGAAAGTAAGTGATAAAGTCAGAAATAAGATGGCAATGGGTTTGGTTGGTTTGAATTATGAATGTTGTAAAATAATGGCTCGCTGTTGCAATGTAGATGTCAGAAGTTATAAATAGAAGGGCTGAAAAAGCAAGTAAAAAGTTAAAAGCACAACAATAAGGCAGGGTTTCTGACCCTCTGCCTTATGTGCCTTGGTTGTGTCGTGTGCAACCAAACAAATTGCACCCATTCAAATTCAGGTGTGCTCTGGACCACAGGTAGCACCGCTCAGGGGTCCACAGGATAATGCTGATGGGGAAGGGGCACCCCCTGCTCTTGCAGGAGCAACTCAGCGACATGCAAATTTAGTATAAACCTATGAGCACAACTGAATGAGAAATCTGTTATCATTCATACCAATGCTTACGCGAGAGTCTCCAATTGACCAATTTTGGCAGAATTCACCGAGCGGGAATTAGTTTCCCAATTGCATGCATATGATGTTTTCACAGTGTGCAAAGTGAAGTGTCCGCAGACTATTTGGGCGATTCTGCCAGACAGTTGGAAAGGTGGGGCATGGGCAGTGTGGCCTTTTCCTACTCTTGATGCAATGAGAGTTGAAGTTGACAGGTTTATGACAGGAGTAAAAATGGCTCTCGGAACTGACTATAATTTGTTTGGACTGTATGTAGACAGGCATCAAAAGTGTGATGAGAGTTTCCAAGATTACGCAGAAGAAAAATGTAAACTGTTCAAAGATCACAGTGGTGTTGTACATCTCAGAGAGGATGACCGAGCATTCCAAGATATGCTGGTTCGAGGAATCCCTTCTCCTGTATTGACAAAATCTTTGTCATGCTTGTTGTGCACTCATGACAACATATGCACAGAGTTTATCATGTGCTAATAGTTTGGAGCAAGATGCCAGAGGGGCAGGGATAACTGAAAAACACCGGGGAAAGAGGGCTGCAACTGCGAATACTGCAACTGTGCCCACTGGGGAAAAGGCAAAATATAACAAAGTGTGTGGTAACTGCAGCTATCAGGGACATAGCAGAGCACAATGCAGAAAGCAAGGGGGAGGTTCCTATGTAAATCCGTAAAATCCTTGTAGACTGGAGCATCTGTCAGTGCAACTACCCTCAGTAATTTACCCCTTATAAAACAGAAGATTTTTCTAAGAGGTTTCAGCGGAAGGGTTACCCTGGCGATAAAAAAACAATACCTGTTCTGGTAGAAGCTGGTGATTTTTCTTTGTTCAGCGCTCTCAGTAAGAATGGAACAATTTTGGGTATGGCTATACTCGAACTATTTCAAGCACACCTTACTTTAAGCAATAAAGCATTGCTTACTGTAGTATGTGACGAGGGGTGAGCTTGTCTACTATTAGAATGCAGTTTTTCTCCCACTACAATTTCTGCATGTGAGATTTTACCCGGACCTGAGAATGCATGAGCCAAAGATAAATTAGATTGATGACTTCTCAATATGGAACCTGTACACATTACAGGACCGCTCCCTCCCCCGAAGACTCAATATCCGATCAAACCAGGAGCTGTGTCAGCTACAAAGGATACACAAACTAATGCAGTGTGGCATTATACCTGAAACTACTTCTCCTTGTAATTCACCGCTTTGGTCGGTGTGTAAGAGCGGTGACGGTACTTGGAGATTGGTAATCGACTATTGGGAAATCAATAAATGTGCTGTGCATCTAACTCCTCTGTTACCTGATCCTGGTACAATATTGTCAAACATTTGAAAAGAACACAAAGTGTAGGTAAATGTGTTTTGATCCCAGGGGAATCAACACAAGTGGCTGCGCTAAGATTTTCAAGATGTATGTGGTTTTCCAGAAGCTGTGATGCCATGAATCCCAGAGGTCTGATTGGTCAACATGGTCTGCCTTTACATGTGGTCGGGGTTCTAGCTTCAACTTAACCTGCCATGAAGCAGGTTAGCCATGTAGTGTATGTTACCATAGCAATTTACCCAGGTATAAAGTCAACCACTTTTGTGATACAGGTAACCCTGAACTAAACCCTAAGTTAGCTTGCTAAGACACTAATCCTGCTTCGTAGTACAGCTCTGTTTGAGTTGAGAATGTTCCATACCTCATTCACACAGCTATTCAGGCTTAAGGTTGACCTACAAGGTTTTACATTTTGCAATACAAACATTTTTTGCACTGAACTACATTCGCACATGCACTACTTTTTAGTGAGTAGTGCATGTGCAAATAAGGCAAAGTTGGTTCACGTAGCACCACAGTTGGTCAACAAAAGCCTAATTCAGCAGTTTAAACCTTTATCTTTGAAAAATAAATAGCTATGACCTGGGTTTATCCTAGTGTTCTTGCATGTAATGCATAAAAAGGGCTGGTGGTATATGAGAAGCGTGATTGGCTTAGGTATCCTCAGTTTGATTCAAAGTTACTTCTTCATTAATAGCCAATGTCAACTGATGACAGGAGAAGGGGATTGACTGTTCCAATTTTCGTTGCAATTCCTCCTCTCCTCCACTCATTTCCTCCCCATACAGCCAGGTAGGAGACAAGTGGTAGTGAAGGAATGAAGTAGAGAAGATGAGGAAAATATCGCAGAGGATACAATTTTTGACTATTTAAATGCATCCTTAAGTCTTTTATTGACCCAGAGCCATACAGCCACCCTGTATCAGATAAACCTTGTATTGCAGTGAGGTGTGTCCCTACTTGCTTCATATCATGGGTGTGCAGATTCAGATTGTTTTAGACCAAAGGCCAAGCAAATGAAAATGATCAGTCCTCAAACTGTCCCAAAACCAAAGAAAATGGTTATTGACAGAGATCTGAATAATAGACCTCCTTGGAGCTGCCTGAGGAGAGTATTACTGGAGCAGAAATGTCTGTGGAATCACATGGAGCCAACATTTCTCCTATTGGCAGGTAGCTGAAACAGTTTTTGAATAAAAGCATGTAATGAGTTACCAAGCTATATCTGTCAGCCCTCATCACTTTGTGTCTGTTTTGTATAACCTTTTGTCTTCATATTCATCAAGGCTGGCAATAATTAGCAATATTTAGCATTTTTAGACTTAACAATGTTTTGACATTCTTGACAGGTCATTGGATCAGTTATCACTTTGACAATATCAGGATTTTCATTTATATTTAAAAAATATTTTAAAAAACTTCTTTTTTTCCCAAATCTTACCTATGGAAAGTCACCACTAGACCTGGGCTAGATCAGTTGGTGCAGTCGTGTGCAGTCATAAACACTGCATTTTTTCATTCACATGATCAGTTTTAGACAAAGTTTCCACAAACCAGGCAGCTCCATTTAGTCTGTGAAATGCTTTGTCTTATATTTATGTGATTTTTAGATATAAGACTGTACTATTTCTTACAAATCAAGAAAGTCCTGCCCCCAGCTGGATTATAATAATACTAATAATTGTGTAAATAGTATGATTATTAAGAAGCATGTACATAATTTTCTTTACCTGTATATGCAGATGCTGTAACAGGCTGGCTTAGACTGCCATTTTCCTCTCTGGTACGGACACTGATTTTGTAGTGTCTTCCTGGCATGAGTCCAGTTATATTGCAGGAGTCCTCATCTTGCCCAAGGTTGATAACCTGCTGATCTCCATCAGAGCCCCAGGTCAGCTGGTACCCATGGGGCTCTTTTTCCATCCCCTCAGGAATTCCCCAGCCTAAAGACACCGAGTCCTGTGTCATACCATAAACCCGTACATTTACTGGAGCAGGGACACCTGACCAAAAAAAACAACAAGACTTTTTGTAAATTTACATACATTTAAATCCAGAAATCTGATCAAAGAAACATGATCAAAACATACTGGGTTTGATAAGATGTTTTACTTTTGTAATGAGAGGAAGTTTGTATTTTCACACACAGGTTTTTGCAGACCACAATGACACTGAATAAGATGTCTCTCCTGAGCTGAACAAAGAAGACATTTGTTTCATGCTACGTACACATCTAAGTAAAATGGATTATTGTAATGTAGCTGTCACAATGTTTTTGGTGTTGTTACAGTATTGCACCATTTTTTATCTTTGCTATATCTGTACTATTGGTTACTGACACAAGTTCACCTACATCGTTACCAGAGTTTGACTGAAAGAAGTGCCACACAAAGCTTTATTAATACACTGGTGCAGGGATTACTGTGAAACACAAAGCTTTATTAATACACTGGTGCAGAGATTACTGTGAAACCCTAAGCTTTATTAATACATTGGTTCAGGGATTCCTGTGATAAATGCCAAGCTTTATTAATACATTGGTAAAGGGATGACTGTAAAACACAAAGCTTTATTGATAAAATGTATTACTGTAGCTTTAAAGGGCTGTAGAGTAGAGCCTTTGGACTAAGTAATGTGCTTTGCTTGTGTCCAAATTATTCGTGAATTTGTGAACACAGAGTAGCATGAAGCCAGCACTAAGAAATCGGCACATTGACTAACTATTTTGTGTTTTTTGTCAGTTTTCATTTAAGTTCCCTACATGTCAGACTCTGCGTTTTGACCTGGGGTGCCGGAAGGGTGGACAGTCTCTTGAGGTTCAGAGTGACCTGGACCAATGACACAGAGAAGCTAAGAGTGACAGGTGTCATTCTCATTAGAATACAGTCATTCAGTCCAGGGAAAGAGTACATCTTCGGTGTGGCTACGGTGGGGGACAATGGCACTCAAAAGCCACTGTGGTTCAGCAGCTGTGAGCACAGGTATGACCACATGGCTCTCTTCAGCAGCCCTTCAAAACCACAGCAATCCCTTTTATTAATAAAGCAACTGATGTGTATTTTTCTTCAAAGGAGAAGATTTGTTGTACTCACTCAACACCTCTATCAAACTGAAGTTGCAGTTCGTATACAAGTGCACATTTTAATGTAATGAAATTGAAAAAATATTGAAAACATCATTTAGCTGATGCTTTTATCCAAAGCGTCTTACAGTTGATTAGGCTAGCCAAGGGCCAATTCCCCCTGGGAGCAATGTGGGGTTAAGGGCCTTGCTTCAAGGGCCCAACAGCAATGGTGTTTGTGCTGTGGCTGGACTGGGGCTTGAACCACCAACCTTAGAGGTCCCAGTCATGTACCTTAGCCACGAGACGACAGGCTGCTAGTTAACAAAACTAGGCTCTCATATAGGATACCATTTATCCACACATTCATTTTCTCACTATGCACAAACAAATATTTTCCTGCTTAATTTGCCAGCGTAACTACATGTCTTTGGGATGTACACTCAAGTGCATTTTGATGTAGTAACCAGAGAGAGAAAATATGCATGTCCCATTTTCCCCTCCAGTTAGCCAAAACCACTAGGTGATATGTGGTACATATGTAGCTCAGCCTTTGTTTGTTACTATAACCATATGGTTATAATGTACCTTTTCTGTATCCAGATTCACTGATCGGGTTATGGACGATTATTTAGCTAGCAAATGGTGAGCATAAACTTAACTTTGACAAGCCCAAACATGTCTGGAAACAAAGTCTGCAGTGGCTTATCACTGATGATTTGCTACATGGATCATTAGCACCAGTGGATATTGGTTGTCTTTTTAGACATTACATAGTTTGCTCATTACCAGCACATTCTAATCTTTAGAAACGAGTTGGAGTTCAAGTTGGACTGTGTTCAATGACCACCATTAAGCAATCATACATGTGTGACCATACACTCTACAGCAGGGCTCTTCAACTACTTTCTTATGAGGGCCAACTTATTCAAATATAATTGGCAGGGGGGCCAAAAAAATGAAACCGTTGTTGTCCCCAGCACTTTTCAAAACAAACTGACGTCCATGGCACTGATGTCGAGTTGTCGATTAAGTTGCGCAGCGTTGGGAAGTGCAGCATTTTGTTGGGAGTTAGATCGGCAGAAAATAATTGCAGTGCTTCTAAATCCATTCAGTTTAACCACAATGTTGCAGACCGTTTTGTCCTTCCCTTGTAATTGCAGATTAAGTCCATTCAAGTGCTGGAAAATGCCACTCAGAAAACACACCTCTGCCATGCACTCATCGTCTTGCATTTGGGATAGAAAAGCTTTCTTGTGACGGCAGCCGTGAAGAAAATATGTAAGAGCAAATCACTGTGCTCAGCTGACATAAACGTTTGCGAAACAAGAGGTGCTGTAGGCTTGATGTAGATCTGATGAAATTGATGCCTGACATAATACTGTCCATCCTGCTCTTTAAAACTTTAAGTTTTGCACACTTTGATGAAGTAAGCAGTGCAATGGTTCCATCTGTGGTGCCAGTACAGCCAGGCGAGCAGTAAGGCCCTTCATTAGTGCTGCCATGGAAGGAACTCCATCTGTGAAAAGCATATTGACTCGTCACAAATCTAGTCCATTGCTGTTGAAAAGGAAAAGATCTTCTCAAAAATGATTTCACCATTTGTTTGTCCCTCCAACGGAAATAGACCCAGCACGTCCATGTAGAATACATCAGTTGCTAGAGCTTCCACTCTTCCCACAGCTGTCGTGTTGGACATAAGTTATTTCCGAATAGATGACATTACATTTTGCTTTACCTTTTCATCTTCCACCACCTCCTGTAGAGCAGCTTGGATGCATTCTTTCACAGTCTCTGAATTGGTGAATGGTTTTTTGTTTTTCCCATGAATCCAGGCAACCTGCAGGGATGCTATCGTGGCCCTCTCTTGCTTGGAACATGAGCAGACCATGATGGCTGATCTCTGTTCATAGCTAGTGGTTAGGCTTTGAACCTTGCATCGGTGAGCATCCAACCCTTCACTGAAATTATCAATGAAGCTTGCGTGCTGAGTGTGGAGATGTCTTCTAAGGTTGTACTCTTTTGCCATTGCGACTGACTCACTCCAATATGTGTAAAAAATGTATTTGTCAGTGCACTCACTTTTGAACTAGTGGTTCTCAGTGAGGATTTTGCTTTTTTAAATGTCAACAGTGACATTTTGCAGAGCGCATTTAGGGACGAGAGCACAAAGGTGAGCATGAGAGCATGTAGGAAGTGTGAGAGCAGCTTTCCTATTGGAGGAAATTGAATGTTCCACTTTTATTGCTGGAAACATTTTTCTTCAGGGAAATGTATTCTAATTTTTAACATTCAATCTGGGCCAAAAAAACGGGGCGGCTGCAGGCCACATTTGGCCCGCGGGCCGCCAGTTGAATAGGCCTGCTCTACGGTCTCTTTTAGTAGAATACTGGGCTGATGAATTCTTCTACAGATCACAACAAAAATGCAGGGGAAGTAGGAGGCCAGTAGAGGATTTATGTATTACAGTAATGCCCCCTTACTACTTATGTAGCACCACACAGGTTATCTTTTTATTAGAGATTGGTTAGCGAATGCAGACAAGGAGGCTGGAAGGCAAGGTGCTGCCCAATCAATGTTGGCTGCATGGGCTTTGCAGCGCGATCTCTGGCTAAAGCATTTAGCACATTCGGCATCAAAAGGCAGAGGAGGAGAGCCATCCCCGACACCACTGATGCAGCAGAGAGAGCCTCTCGATGGCTATGGCTCAAAAGAGATGACCCATGGGGGGCAAAGTAGCTAACCTGTCGGACACAAGCTGAGGTCTGTTCAGCCTCAGCTGGGTCCCTTGGAGGAGGGTGAATGATGCTGAAAGACCCAAAACACCCGATGATTCCAGGAACCGGGCAGGACAGCGCCGGGCGTGCAGCAACAGCGGCAGCACCCTGGAGAGCGGCGTCGGGCTGCAGACAACCCCAACAAGGAACACCTGCAGCCCTTCAGCAATCAACACAGCTGCCGCTGCTCCAGGGTGATTGCGGGACTACATAAGTCGCCGCGGTCCCATGGACGGGGAGATATACCGTCTCCACTCTTGGGGCTCTAACCGGCTGTATGTTCTCTTTTTTACAGACTGTGGCTAAAGACGAAGGAATTACGAGGTTCGCAGAAGACGATTTCCTGCCTGCCGGTCCTTCGCCAGTGTTTCGTTATTTGTAGTTTTTTTTTTTCTCTACTGCTGGTTGGTTTTACGGTCGCAGCGGTTTTTAGCTGCAGGCTGTACTTTGTTTGGTGGTTTTTTGCGCTATTAAAACAGGCTACGTGCCTAGCAAACTTACTCGCTCTTGTGTTTGTGCTTCATTGTGCCGCCCCACCTTGCTGAACCTCCCCGTTCAGCGTCACAGTGGTGGAGAATGCGGGCAGCACAGTGAGCTAGAACAAAAGCACGACCCTGCCGAACTTGGATCAGTGCCAACGTTCGTTGCAGAGAGAGCGTATTTTTTTGTTTGTGTATTCCGGTCCCTACGGGGAAGTATTAAAACAGCCCCGAGAGCCCTACCATTCGAGCTAAACTTTTTTTTCTCTCTTTCCCTGACGCTCTCTTGTGTTTTACCACAGTAGTGCAACATGGAGGACATGATGAGGGCGCTCGTCGAAGCCAGCGTGGCGCAACAACGGACGGCCCAGGTCATGGCGGAGCAGATGGCCCGGTTAGCGGAGGCAGTCCATTCCCGAGGAGCTGAAGCCACGCCATTGCCCACCCCCTCCCACAAAGCCCGCGAGGTGTTGATGAAAATGACTGGGTCAGATGGCATCGAGGCATACCTCCACACCTTTGAGCGGGTGGCCCAACGGGAGATGTGGGACCCACGGGAGTGGGCAGACCTGCTCGGCCCCTTCCTAACCGGGCCGGCCCAACAAGCCTACCATGACCTGGGGCCCCACGAGGCCCGGGATTACGGGCGCCTCAAGCGGGAGATCCTGGCCAGGGCCGGGGTGACCACCTCCACCGCCGCGCAACAGGTCGCCTCCTGGGGGTATCAGCGAGGGAAACCCGCCCGAGCGCAGATCGCCACCCTCAACCGACTGGTCTCCCGATGGCTCCAACCAGAACGCCTCACCACCTTGGAGATCGTCGAAAGAGTGGCGGTGGACCGTTTCCTGCGGGGCCTCCCCTACGACCTCCAGAAGGCAGTGGGACAACATGTGTTCCGGTCACAGGAAGATCTCGTGGAGGTCGTGGAACGCATCGAGGCCACCCAGGAGATGCTGTGCTCGGGCCATCCGGACAGACCCCAACACCGGTCCCGTCCTGACCGCAGAGGCCCAGGAGGCGAACCATGGCTGGGAGGAGGAACCCCGGAGGGGCCCACCTGGGCCCCAGCCAGTCCCGCTGGGGTGACCCGAGGGAGAGGAACCCCAGGCCACCCACCACAGGATGTCCCCATGCCGACGGACCCCGGTGGTGCACCAGCCCTTTCAAACCCCGGCCGCGGCTGTTTCACCACACATCAACCAGGTAGCCCCTAGGCAGCCCAAGCACCTAGATGTCCGGTCATCGTGGAAGACCAGACCTGGGATGCCCTGCTGGACACAGGAAGTGCCGTGAGCCTGGTGCAACCCAGAGTCGTCCCTTCAGGTCATTCCACCCTGCCCGACCCTCTCCTGCTGACCTGTGTCCATGGGGATGCCCACGAGGTCCCGGCGGTGCGCCTGGGGGTGAAGAGCGACAGGGGCCAGTGGAACATCCAGGCGGGGGTGGTCGCGGAGCTGCCCGTCCCGATAGTGTTGGGCCGAAATTCCCCGGGGTTCGAGAGGCTGTTCCAGGCCGCCAGAAGAGTCCCGGGAAGAGGGCCAGCCCGGAGCCGCCGGAAGCCGGGAGCAAGGACCCGACGGGAGAACCGACAGCACCTGACCACTGGCCCCAACGAAGCCTGGATCAGCCGCTGCCCGGAAGAAGAGGAGGAGGCTGACGTGGAAGGTGAGCAGGTATCTCCTCTAACCGAGTCTGATCTCATCTTCCAGGGGGCCCACCGTAACCAATTCGGCACCACCCAGCTCCAGGATGACCAGCTACGCCACGCCTGGGCCCAGGTCCGGGTAATTGAGGGGACAGTCCAGGGAGAGGGTGAGCCAGTGGACTGCTATTTCTCCGTCCGAGGTGGGCTCCTGTACTTCAACGTGCGGTGCCGGGGAGAGATGCGGGAGCTCCTGGTGGTACCACGGGACCGTATCTCCACCATCCTACACCTGGCCCACACTTACCTATTGGGAGCCCACCTGGCATTCGAGAAGACCTGGGAAAGAGTAAGGGATCGGTTCCACTGGCCAGGGATGTACAGGGGGGTGAAGGACTATTGCTGCGCCTGCGCCACCTGTCAGGTAACATCCCCCTGTCGGCCACCCCCTGCACCCTTAATCCCTCTCCCTGTGATAGAGACACCCTTTGAACGCCTGGGCATGGACCTGGTCAGACCCCTCCCCAAATCGGCGCGTGGACACCACTACGTCCTGGTCATCCTGGACTACGCCACCCGCTACCCAGAGGCGGTCCCCCTACGGACAGCCACCTCCAAAAACATCGCTCGAGAGCTGGTGCACCTATTCAGCCGGGTGGGGATCCCCAAGGAAATCCTAACGGATCAGGGGACCCCCTTCATGTCCAAGGTAATGGCGGACCTGTGTTGCCTGCTGCGTGTTTCCCAGATCCGTACATTGGTGTATCATCCACAGACTGATGGGCTGGTCGAACGCTTCAACCAAACGCTGAAGCGAATGATCCGGAAGGTCATGGCGGCGGACGGCGCTGACTGGGACCAGGTACTCCCCTATGTGCTCTTCACGATCCGTGAGGTCCCGCAGGCTTCCACGGGTTTTTCCCCATTCGAGCTGCTGTATGGGCGACGACCCCGGGGACTGCTGGACATCGCCCGGGAGACCTGGGAAGAGCAGCCCTCCCCCCATCGCAGCCTGGTGGAGCACGTGGAGGCCATGCGGGAGCGCATCGCTCACATCATGCCCTTAGTGCGGGAGCACATGGTCGAGGCCCAGCATGCCCAGCATGCCCAGCAGCGAGCCTACAACCGGCCCACGCAGCCCCGCGAGTTCCAGACAGGTGAGCGGGTTCTGGTCCTCATTCCCACACTCGAGAACAGATTCCTGGCTACCTGGCAGGGGCCCTACACCATCCGGGAGCGCGTAGGGCCGGTCAACTACCGCGTCGACCAGCCCGGCCGAAGAAAACCGCAGCAGGTGTACCACGTCAACCTATTAAAGAGGTGGGTGGCCGGCCCCACGGAGGCGGGGGCTGCCCTGTTTACCACAGAGGAGGTCAGTCCGGTCCCGAGAGACCTGGTGCGCATCGGTGCTGACCTGAGCCCTCACCAATGGCAGGAGGTAAGAGAGCTCATTGACCAATATCGCCAGGTGTTCTCTGCCTCCCCAGGTCGCACCGACATAGTCGAGCACCACATCCGGACCCCGAGGAACACTGTGGTGAACGTGCGGCCTTACCGTATTCCTGAGGTGCGTAAGGCAGCGATGGTGGAAGAAATTGAGCGGATGAAGCAGACAGGAGTCATCGAGGAGGCATGCAGCCCTTGGTCAAGCCCCATCGTGCTGGTGCCGAAACCTGATGGCTCCCTCCGGTTCTGCAATGACTTCAGGCGGCTGAACGCGGTGACGGAGTTCGATGCCTACCCCATGCCCCGAGCGGATGAGCTGATCGAACGGCTGGGTGAGTCGAGGTTTATAACCACACTTGATCTAACCAAGGGTTATTGGCAGGTGCCCCTCGCTCCCGCAGACCGTGAGAAGACGGCGTTTGCCAGTCCGGTTGGGCAGTACCAGTACCGGGTACTTCCGTTTGGGCTTCATGGGGCTCCCGCTACGTTCCAGCGCCTGATGGACGTGATACTCCGGCCTCACCAGCGCTATGCAGCCGCCTACATCGACGATGTGGTCATCCACTCCCGCTCCTGGACCGAGCATCTCACCCAGGTCAGTGCGGTGTTGGGGGCCCTTCGTCGTGCCGGCTTAACGGCTAACCCCGCGAAGTGCTGCATAGGGCAGAGCGAAGCACAGTACCTGGGGTACAACATTGGGCGGGGCCTGCTCAAACCCCAGGAGCGAAAAGTCAAGGCGGTAAGGGAGTGGCCGCAGCCCCGCACCAAAACACAGGTACGTGTTTTTCTCGGTTTGGCCGGATATTACCGTCAGTTCATCCCTCATTTCTCCACAGCAGCTGCACCCCTGACAAACCTAACCAGGAAGGGGTCGCCTGAGAAGGTACTGTGGGGCCCAGCCGAGGAGACTGCCTTTCATGACCTGAAGGCGGCGTTGTGTTCCGATCCTGTCCTCCACACGCCCGACTTCGACCGTCCCTTTGTGGTCCAGACGGATGCCTCGGAGACCGGGTTGGGAGCTGTCCTGTCCCAGATGTACGGCGATGAGGAACACCCGGTACTCTTTCTGAGCCGTAAGTTGCGCCCCAGTGAGTCCAGGTATGCTGCTGTTGAGCGAGAGGCCCTAGCTATCAAATGGGCCATTAGCTCACTGCAGTATTACCTCCTTGGGCGACAATTCACACTGGTGACTGATCATGCTCCCGTACAGTGGATGGCACAGGAGAAAAACACTAACGCTCGTGTCACTCGCTGATTCCTCTCCATGAAGCCCTATTCTTTCAGGGTCGTCCATCGCCCAGGAACACGCCATGGGAACGCGGACGGCTTGTCCCGGCTGCATGCCCTCTGGGCCACCGCGTCCTGTCCCAGTGGCGGTTTGCTAAGGGGGGGGGGGGGGGGGGGGGGGGGCAAGAGGAGGTGCCCCCCCCCCCCGGCGCCGCAGTGCCCACCAACCGTCATCTCAAACCGCCACTGGGAAGACAAGATCAGCACGCAGGACAGCGCCGGGCGTGCAGCAACAGCGGCAGCACCCTGGAGAGCGACGTCGGGCTGCAGACAACCCCAACAAGGAACACCTGCAGCCCTTCAGCAATCAACACAGCTGCCGCTGCTCCAGGGTGATTGCGGGACTACATAAGTCGCCGCGGTCCCATGGACGGGGAGATATACCGTCTCCACTCTTGGGGCTCTAACTGGCTGTATGTTCTCTTTTTTTACAGACTCTGGCTAAAGACGAAGGAATTACGAGGTTCGCAGAAGACGATTTTTTAGCTGCAGGCTGTACTTTGTTTGGTGGTTTTTTGCGCTATTAAAACAGGCTACGCGCCTAGCAAACTTACTCGCTCTTGTGTTTGTGCTTCATTGTGCCGCCCCACCTTGCTGAACCTCCCCGTTCAACGTCACATAGTATATATGGATTATACTCCGTCGTATATAGCTAGGTTCCTTATCTTGATATGTCATATAGTTATTTGCAACTTATTTTCACCAACAATACAAAGCTCACAACCTGTAATCTCTGTTCTCTCAATCGTTGCTTAAAAAAAAAGCAGTCGATGTCACTCTGTGCTTTTCTTACAAGTTGAACTTTTTTCAACTTTAAAAGCACTTCTGTTCTGGCAAAAAGCAGCCAGTAGCAGCACTTTTTAAAAAGCAGTCGCTTCCCATAGGATTCCTTGTAAAATGGGTGGTTGCAATTGGGGAAAAAAATGCTACATGTGAACACAGCCTGAGGTATTTATTTGGTATTGATACCAAGGTACCAAAGCTGGTATTGATACCGAAGTACATTTTTTGGTATCGATCCAACACTAGTCCAGATGTTTTTTCTCATCTTTTATCTTGTGTAAATAACCTATAAAATGATCTACATATCAGCCATAATGTCTCAGTCAATGATCACTGCAGTCAGTCACAACACCTGATGGCATTGTTCTTTAGCCCAACCATGACTGTGATCACATATGTCAAAGTCTGGCTTGTTAATAGCATGTTTTAGTTAAAAAGGACGGGGCATCTGCAGGAGTAATTTCATATATCATCTTTACCAAAAGAGAGGAAGCATTTCAAATATGTATTTAATTCAAGTTAACCCCTGTACATCAAGCATACCCACCTCGTCCTGAAGCTTGTGCTGGATGTTGGCATTCATACATTTTATGGGTGATGCCTGCAGTGTGCTGGATAATGTGGGGTTTCTGGGGAGCAAAAACAAATAAACAGACAAAGCTGTTAGTTTTCATACAACAGCAATTTGTGGACACACAATTCACAAATGTAAGTACAACAATTCAATAACCATAATCCCTTGGCAACCACAGGTTCTCCGTCTCCATAATTCACTTATACATGGTTGTATAAATGTACACCAATTCACCAGCCGAGGGTCTCTGACTCCTACAAAAACCTACAAAAAAGGAAACCTAACAAAGATACAAATAAGTTATTCTTCAGACCTTTATTACACTCTACAAATTCATACAAAATCAATCATTTCTTTAAACGTTTTGTACCCATGATGACGAAGAGGAAAGTGGAAAACTGAGATGAAATGTCACTGCCCACATGACATTAATAAGTCGTCTGATGTTTTCTGAAGAGTACCCTTTATGAATGAATGCAACTTGGTCAGGACACACAAGGGAGGCAATAACACCCTCCAAACGGTTTGCAAAAATTTTTGACAGTATCTTAACATCAATTGAAATGCGAGAAAATGGTCGATAGCTAGTAAATTCAGATGGGTCATACATCCTCCTAAGAAAAGGGTCAGTTCTGGTGAGAAACATTTTAAAAATTCAGCTTTAAAACCGTTGGGTCCTGGTGCCTTTCCCACCGGCATTTTGTAATTACCTCTAATAGCTCTTCCTAACTTATCGCTGTATCCAGCAACAAGCCCTAATCATTATTTAAACTAGTGAGGCCTGCATCATTAAGAAACAACTTAATTTCGTCCTCTGTGGAGACAACTGATGATGTATACAGACCCATATAAAATTCTTTAAATGAATTATTAATATCAGCAGCCTTAGTAACGAGACTCCTCCCATGAGACTGGATGGCGCATATCATGGAAGAGGATTATTTTTTTTAATGTACCTGGCCAGTAGTTTACCCGCTTTGTCTCCTGATTCAAAGTATTTTTGTCTTGCCCTAAAAAACCCAAACTCAGCCTTTTTGCATAAGAATGGAATTATACTCCAATTTCAATTGGGTTACAAGTCTCAGATTAAATGGGTTCATATTTTGTTTCAAATTGTTTTCAGGTTCTTGTACCCTTTTCTCTAGGTTAGACAATGTTTCTATATTCTGCCTTTTCTTAAATGATAAGTATTGTATAACCACCCCTCTTACATAGACATGTAAAGCCTCCCAGACCACACCTGCAGATGGGGCAGATGGCACATTGATAGCTATAAAAAAATCAATTTAATTTTTTAACTCCTCCTTGAAGGCCTTATCCTGTAATAAAGAGAAGTTAAAACTCCATCTATTTGATCTTTTACATTAAATTACATTACATTAGGGGTGTGGCAGGGCAAGAGGAGTTGCCCCCACCCAGCGCCACACTGCCTGCAAACGGTCATCTCAAACCGCCACTGGAAAAACACGAACAGCACGCAGGACAACGCCGGGCATGCAGCCAAAGCATCAGAACCCTGCAGAGCGGCGTTGGGCTGCTGACAGCCACCAACAAGGCACACCTGTAGCCCCTCCGCAATCAGCCCAGCTGCCGCTACTCCAGGGTGATTGCGGGACTACAAAAGTCACCGCGGTCCCATGCTCGAGGAGGTTGTCTGTCTCCGCTCTCGGGGCGTATTAACTGGCTGTGTTTTGCTCTCCACAGACTCTGGCTAACTAAAACGAGGACGAGTGTAGCAGAGGGGATTGCCTGCCGACCGCCCCATCGCCACTGTTTTAACTGTGTTTAACTGCTAGTTTATGTTTATCCATTCGTTGCGGCTGTGTCCGCCGCTGGCTGTATTACTTCTTATTACTGTTGTTTTCTTCATTGTTGTTCAGGCTTCATGCCTGGCGAACTGAATCGCTCTAGTGCTTTTGCTTCATTGTGCCGTCCCACCTTGCTGATCCTCCCCATTCAGCGTCACAGGGGCAATTGTTAGACGCTCTTATCCAGAGCGACTTACAAGGCAAAGTGGATAAAATTAGTACAAAATGTGCAAAGATAACCCTGGAGAGGGGTAAAGTCCCAAGTGCCAAAGGTGATTGAATAGATCAGGACTCCCCTACAGACCATCTAAAGAGAAAGTAAACAGCCTAGGTTAAAAACAAATCACAGTTAAAGAGCAAAAAATAGAGACATTTACAAAGAGCAAGGGAGGGGAGGGGAGAGGTGCAGCCTGAAGAGGTGAGTCTTCAGACTGCGCTTGAAGGTGGCCAATGTCTCTGCTGTTCTGACCTCCACGGGAAGATCATTCCACCACCAGGGGGCCAAGACAGACAGAAAACGTGACCTGGAAGTGCAGGAGCGGAGAGGGGGCGGCCTCAGGCGACCAGAGGTGGCAGGGCGGAGGGGTCGGGCAGGGGTGTAGGTTCCTTTGCAGAAAAACAGCCTCAATACATGATGTTTCCACCCCCATGCTTCACAGTAGGTATGATGTTCTTTGGATGCAACTCAGCATTCTTTCTCCTCCAGACACAACAAGTTGAGTTTTTACCAAAAACTTCTATTTTGGTTTCATCTGACCATATGACATTCTCCCAATCCTCTTCTGGATCATCCAAATGCTCTCTAGCAAACTTCAGACAGGCCTGGACATGTACTGGCTTAAGCAGGGGGACACGTCTGGCACTGCAGGATTTGAGTCCCTGGCGGCGTAATGCGTTACTGATGGTAGCCTTTGTTACTTTGGTCCCAGCTCTCTGTAGGTCATTCACTAGGTCCCCCCGTGTGGTTCTGGGATTTTTGCTCACCGTTCTTGTGATCATTTTGACCCCACGGGGTGAGATCTTGCGTGGAGCCCCAGATCGAGGGAGATTATCAGTGGTCTTGTATGTCTTCCATTTTCTAATAATCGCTCCCACAGTTGATTTCTTCACACCCAGCTGCTTACCTATTGCAGATTCAGTCTTCCCAACCTGGTGCAGGTCTACGATTTTGTTTCTGGTGTCCTTTGACAGCTCTTTGGTCTTGGCCATAGTGGAGATTGGAGTGTGACTGTTTGAGGTTGTGGACAGGTGTCTTTTATACTGATAACGAGTTCAAACAGGTGCCATTAATCCAGGTAACGAGTGGAGGACACAGGAGCCTCTTAAAGAAGAAGTTACAGGTCTGTGAAAGCCAGAAATCCTGCTTGTTTGTAGGTGACCAAATAATTATTTTAGCGAGGAATTTACCAATTAATTCATTAAAAATCCTACAATGTGATTTCCTGGATTCTTTCCCCACATTCTGTCTCTCATAGTTGAAGTGTACCTATGATGAAAATTACAGGCCTCTCTCATCTTTTTAAGTGGGAGAACTTGCACAGTTGGTGGCTTACTAAATACTTATTTGCCCCACTGTAACTGGATAATCTCCCATATCATTTAATTTACATTTCAGTTGCGCAAAAAAAGCTGGTACATCCCCGTTTGGAGCATATGTTTTAGCTAAAATATGTGGCTGGCCCGAACCTCTGCCAACACTATAATCATTCTCCCTTCCTCATCTTTTATTTCTTTAAAACACTTAAATTGAAGTATTTTATTTAACTAATGATCTCCCTGCTCTGACTAGTGCCGGTGCTGTAAAACACACGGCCCCATTCCTACGTAAGTTTTTTGCTTCTTCAGTGGATAAATGACACTCTTGCAGAAATACTATATCATACCTCTTAGATTCTAAACAAAGCAGCACCTTCTTCTTTTTTATGGACTGTCCCATCCCATTAACATTCCCTGTGGCGAGGTACAGCTTGTTAAGTCCTAGAGTGGAGATAACAAGCTATGCCTCATACAGCAAAATCCCTCATATAGCATTTGCACCTCTTTGCCCAGCTGTTTGCAGCTGGAGTCATTTACATTTACATTGAATACAAGAGTGAAATGGTAAGATGTGCAAACACACTTTAGGTGCACACGCAAAATAACACCCCTTATTTGGGATCTTAGTGAATCCACCCATAAATATAACCCATAAAATTCAGCTTAAACCTACGATTGGATAAAAAGAGAACTTAAGCATGTAGCACAACATATTTATAATTGTTTGTTTTATATAATATTGAAAGATATGTTACACCCAAAGTTTCCCTGCATCACTACCTTTGACTCAGTAACTGGTTACATCTTCAGCAGCAAAGACTAAAATCAAACGCTTCCTTAGTTAAAGGAAAGTTATTGATAGGTCTATCACAGAGCTATGGAGAAATTTTAGCCTACTCTTCAATGCAGATCTGCTTCAACTCAGTGATATTTGTGGGGGTTCCATCAATAACTGGCTGCTTCAGGTCCATGACATCCATGAAGTTTGGGTCTAGACATTGACTAGGCCATATTCTAATGTAGACTTGCTCATGTTCGTTTGATCATAAGAGAGCACAGACTGACATTCTCCTGTACAATTCTTGGAGACTTCCTGCACAATGTTATACCTTGTTCTTGGAGAGACTTCAACAGGTATTCCTTGGAAGATTCACTGCTCATCACCTCACCTCACCCCCTAAATCTGACCAATATCTCACAAAATGCCATTTTCGGGGAAAGATTTGTGCAGCAGTTTTCATGTATGTTTACGGTTGGGAAAGTGGTTTTTCACAGCACTTAATTCAGTTTAAATTAGGGCTGTTGCTGTAAATATATGTATGTGTAGGACAGAATATTGTGTTGGTCATCGACGTTTATCCAAATCTTGTACCTGGTCAGTACTATTCTTAATGCTCTTTTCTCTCACAGGGGGGCATGGCCTATGGGCGTAGCCTGTGACTTGTGCACTGAAAGGAAGCGCAGAGCTGTGAAGTTCTGTCAGACCTGCGCTGCTTCCTACTGTGAGATGCATGTCAGACGGCACTGCACCATGCCAGCACTGCAGAGACACACACTGGTGGACACCACTGGAGACCTGGAGCACAGAC
This sequence comes from Albula glossodonta, assembly GCA_019788955.1. Classification (NCBI taxonomy): domain Eukaryota; kingdom Metazoa; phylum Chordata; class Actinopteri; order Albuliformes; family Albulidae; genus Albula; species Albula glossodonta. Next base: position 35,677 of record JAFBMS010000538.1, on the reverse strand, counting down.
TGTGCCAAGAACATCAGAGAACTTTAGAGGGCTTTTGTAAAAATTAATTTTATATGGGAAAAATAGGATTAGGGGGACCTTCGCCATACCTAATATTTTTAAACCTTTATTACATGCAAAACTCTTCCAAATGCATATAAAATCAAGCAAATACTGCAATTAACCAAAACCAGAAACTGGTTCACCTTAAAATTCACACATTCACCACATTCTTAACCCTTTTCACTGGCTTGTAACCACCGGCATCGTCATCATCATGATGAAGGGGAAAGTGGAATACGGGAAGCCGCCTTTGCTGTGTTGTTGCTGAAAACGGAGAAGTTGTGCCATAATCTCTCTTATGTCAGTATGCCGGCTTCTTAGCTGTGTTTGTGTTTGTTTTTCTGTCTGTGTTTGCCATGTGCTTGTTTTCAGAGTCCACATGTTCCTACCCTGCCCCACCCTGCTGCCTGCCTCAGTTCAAAAACTTTTTATGCTTTATGCAGATGATATCCTTCTATTTGTTACTGACCTGGCTAATTCACTTCCTGCATTACTGGGGATGATAAATTCTTTTTCAAAGCTTTCTGGACATAAGGTTAATTGGCCAAAGTCCGAGGCTCTCCCACTGACATCGTTTTGCCTCAGGTTCTTACTACAGGCTGGCTCATTCCACTTTTCCCCAACAAATTAAGGATATAGTGAGTGTTAATTTTGACCCTTGTTTGGCAAAAATTTCTGCTGATGTGGAGAGATGGGCTCACCTCCCTACATATATATATATATATATGTATATATGAGTATGACTGAATGCAGTCGTGGATTAAGGTGGTCATGGGCCCCTAGGCTGCTCTTTGTTTGCTCAGCTCAGAGCGTTTGAAAGTGGAACAGATTGTTGTTTTTGGCTGATTTCTGTAATTCGGTCAGTGGATCATGAGATAGCTGGTTATGTATCATAGGTTGGTTATATTCTTACTGTAACTGTAAGGTAAATTGAGATTATTAATTAGAGCCCTTAAGAAATCTGCTGCAAAATAATACAGATGATAACTGTTATGGGACTGAATATATTCTAACTGCTCTATCAATAGTTAAGTAGTGGGTGGATATGGTTTTGATAACTATATCAGCATAGCAAGTATCGCTAGGATACCATGAGTTACATTTTATACTAGTGATAATTATATATAGTCAGCTAGCATACAAGCGATCTGACCAGCTAGCTCAGGGGTCGGCAAGCTTCAACATCAGAAACTTGCCGACCAAACAACAGGAGAAAAAGAGCCGCGGGGGGAGGGAGGAGGCAATACTCCTAATACATGAATAATAATAATAGTTGTGTACAAAACGCATAGGCTATCTGTATTATACCGCATCGTGGGGAGCGGGGGACCGCTTAAGTAAAGTAAATAAGCGCTCATAAAGAATCAGCAGAGCCTGGCTCTTAAAATAAAGATAGCGCAGCATGTGGAGTTTTATATAGTTTTACTACAATGATATTGGCAAAATAAGACGGTTACAGAAGAAGGCTATATAGAAGAACTTTGTTTACAAACAGTTTGAAGAGACATTGATCTTCATGCAGGACTGCAGGCTGTCATCAATGAGGTGGGAGTCGTGTTTGGACTTTATGTAGTTCATGTTAGAGAAAACCTGCTCACATAAATATATGGATCCAAAGATGGACAGGACTCCAAAAGCATACTTTTTCATGTTCGCATACATGTCAAGAATGGCATTCCATGTGTCAAATAAAAGCTTGTCAGCTTTGGGGAGGCTCTCAATCTCATTTCGTTGTGCTCCTGAGCGAGAATAGCCTGCTGTCGGGCTACATTCTCCAGATCAGTGGTCATTCTTTTGAATTTTGCCATCCATAAGTCTTTAACAGCTATGTTGGCAAGTTGAATTTCAAGATCGGCATGATTTACTGCTGTGACATGCTCAGCTGTGATGGGTCGATGTCCAGCGGCATCACAGGGAAGGTTAGTGTGTTTTCTTACTGAATTCACCGAATCTTTCCCCAAATGCGGTTTGCATTGTGGCGATTGCTCACTGCAAATATTCACAATTAAACATTTGATTTTCCTCCAAGACTTTTTTTTGGGTTGATCCATAGTTAGCTTACCGGTTGTCTGGAACTGAAGATAAGCCACCTGCAGGAAAAGCACATGGGAGGATAGGATAGGATACTTATCGATATCGATCTTAACGTTAGACATAGCGATTGCTAGCCAATTTTGCTATCTAACATTAATCAGCTGATCAGTGCCTAGCCAGAAGCATTTTACTATATCACCTTTCACTACAAACTGTATTGCAAACTGGTTAACTATTTCTCACTATTGCTAGTAATACAGGCAAAAACAGAACTATCTAGCCTGCGCTGTGCACTGTATGTCCCAACCCTTCTTCAACGTGATTGGACAGCTGAGTACAAAGTGACAGTGATGAGCATAGTGTATTTTCAAAATTTAACATTTTTCAACTCCTGGCGATTGAAAAAAAAAAAAAAATGCTGCCAGCTGTGCACCTCGCACTGAAAATTAATTTTTAAAAATAGTTTGGCCAATCCGGGGCCCTTGCACTTGTGGGGCCCCTAGGCTGCAGCCTAGGCCAGCCTGTGTATTAATCCCTACCTGACTACATGTAGTCCTCTTGCATTTCATTAGTTGACCTCAGATTTTTTAAATATGGTACTAGTCTTACAGGTAAATTTATACACACAAATATTAAATCAGCTCCTCTTACTGCAGCTCTAACTCACAGCACATAGAGACAGAGCTTCCAGTTAACCTCATCCTCTTACTGCAGCTCTAACTCCCAGCACATGGAGACAGAGCTTCCAGTTAACCTCATCCTCTTACTGCAGCTCTAACTCACAGCACATGGAGACAGAGCTTCCAGTTAACCTCATCCTCTTACTGCAGTTCTAACTCACAACACATGGAGAAGGAGGTTTCACTTAACCTCAAATTGATTTTATATTTCATGCTTTTTACTCAACCAAGTTAAGTTAACTGAGAATTATCTTGCCTTTTGCAGTTATGACCTGCAGGATTAATTTGGTTAAGGATTATATAGTATTGCATAGTAGCAGGTGTGGCCACTGGGCTGGGAGGTGAGTGGAAGATCAACAAAAGTTCAACAAAAACGGGCCAAAGGCCACAGGAAATACAAAACAAAGAATAAACACAAAACAGGGTCAAAACTCAGAAACAGCACAGCCATTGGGAAACAACACCAAAAACCAAAAGAACAGAACACTTCTTCTAGCCTGAAAGGCTGTGATTAAATAAATGGCCTCATTGAAGGTGAGTGCTAGCACCTGAGTTGATTGGAAATCACCTCCAGCTGTGCCTGCTTGTTAGTGAGACTATTGCTATGCAACTTCCTGCAGTCTCTCCAGGCTGATGGAGGGAATAGGAACAGACAGCAATCCAAGGGGGAGGGGCAGATGAGCTTGCTCCTCCCTCCACCACAATAGCGAATCAGTTACAGTGGTAATACAGGTTACTAGATGCAGACAGCCAGTTGTTCTATGAAATTAACCAGGCTTCCGTTGTTAAAATCCATACTCTTCTGAAAAACACCATGAGATCTTTAATCACCACAACAACTCATGACCTCAGTTCAGTTTGCTTCCATTGGATGGCTCCTTCTACCTTTTGGAGTTCTCTTTGCTCCAGCAGGAAGAGTGCCCCCTACTGGCCTACCAGCACCCCCTCCAGCAGCAATTTTGAGGGGGGGGTCTACCACCCAAGTACTAACCAAGCCCATACCTTCTTCACTAAACTGAGTCAACATTAGAAGTGGTCAGGGTGGTACTTAAATTAAATTGTACAGCAGACACAAACACAATGTATTGTAAATTAAAATTGTGGTGCCAGGAGATCTGGAGGAAGGTGCAAGCTCCTCAGCTCCTCCCATTGTACTGCTGTCAGTCTCCTGGTTCCCTCCCTCAGCCTGGAGAAGTAACTGGAGCTGCAACAGCAGCAGCCTTACCGACAGGCAGGCTCACCTGAGAGTGATTTGTAATCAAACCAGGTGCTAGCACTTGCATTGAATTAGGCCTTATATTTAAAGGAAAGTCGGTTTAAAAACTAGGAATTTTGGACTTTTGTTTGTGGTTTCGGTGGCTGTGCTGTATTTTCATTTGTGGCATTTGGATCTGGTTTTTTATTTGTTGGTTTTAGGTTATCGGCCCCAGAAGAAGACAAATAAAAGGCCTTTGGCCCATTTTTGTTGACATTTTAGTTGTGTTTGGCCTTCCACTCACCGCCTGGCTCAGTGTCCACACCTACCACTGCACCACAGTATCTGATTTGCGCATTTATACCTCTTGTTGTCAGGGCTTGAGGTTCCAGCGCTGGTCTCTGGCTCCCCAGAGAGATTTTTGAAACAGCTCCTCCTGTCTCAGGAGACTGGAACAGAATATGACTGAGTCAATCAGACCATAAGAGTGTTCTGTCCCAGATCAGCTGACCTGTAGAGACACAAAATAACAACTCACTTAATGAATACAGAAAAACAATGACGTACACCACAGTCACACGAAATAAACATACAAAACAAACATAGAGACTGTCACGGAGTACCATGCCATCATGATCTGCGGAAGGGTGAATACATGCGAATCTGCCGGCAGACATCTTCTACGTAAAATATGTTGTGTTTATTCCTGGCTGTGGGTTAATGGCAGGTATTCCTGTGTCGCGTCTTTGTGTTTGTTTGGTAGTGTCCGTATATGTGTTTGTCATTAACGTTTAATGGTTTGTCAGATATTTCTCCACCGGTTAAACTGTCTTAGGTACATTCAATCACAATTATCCATTAAAATAATCTAGTTGAGATCATTTTAAAACAGTTACGTATGTAATCCCGGTAAACATGCTTTCATTCATTTGCAATCTTACCGCAGGTCTGAATACACTGTAATGCAATCGAACCAGGGCAATGATACCAACGTCATTTTTAAGGTGAGGGGGGGTCCCCTCCTAAGGTAGTAAAATGGGGGGAGGTATGGTAGTGTAGACTGGTTTGGTCCTTTATTTTTGTTGTGAATGGATTTCAATCATCCGTCATGTATTGCCGTTTCATTTAAAACTATGTTCTTGTATGTCGTTTTGGAGAATTTTGTCTGTACTGTGGGGGGATAATTGATTTTGTTGTATTGGTTTGCCCCAGGGGGAGGGCAGTAGCCTATGTAGAGGCCAGGTAGTCTGCCGTGGGGGGAAAAAGAAAGAGAAGGAAATGGTAACTGGCTGTAGCACGCCAGCGGGCCTGCAAAAAGTCTCGCACTTTTAAAGAGTGTTTTCTTTGCATTTATAGTTGTTTTTTTTTCTCGAGTAAACACTGATAGCTCTTTCATTTTCTTTGATTGAATTAGTTTTTGTTTTTTTATTTCATTATTATTTTTGGTTTTGGGTCACCACTGTATATATGGGGCACCATTTTGTTTTTGACCAAAGGAAAAACTGAAAAAAAAGGAAAATAAATGCTGCACTGTACGCTGCTACTCCAACTTTGGCTGTGAGTCCCTCTCTCCTGTGCTTCCTTTGGTCATCTTGTCAACAGAGACATACAGCACATACCCCATAGTCACAAGGAATAAACATACACAGACCAACCTACAATATAGTCACACTGAATAGACACAAACACACCCCTCCACGTCTCGCTTGACTGGCTACCTTCTACAGCGCAAATCAAATATAAAACTTGTGTGCTAGCCCGCAGGGCAGTGAATGGAACCGCTCCAAAACTGCTTAAATGTATCAATTTCATCTAAGTCATAAGAGCAATAGGCCTATATGAAGCAAGTGAAGAAAGTGTCTGGAATTAAATGTTTTACCATCATGCACCAATGCTTGTGGAATAGCCATGAAGTATGCACCTTTTAATATCACAAAAGAATTAGTGATCAGAATCAAAATCAGCCGATTATGATGATGATCAATTGGTGATCTGATTGATCACAAAAATCCAGATTGTGCATCTCCAGTATTTTGTATCTTCTCTCTTTATTGCTTTCAGTAGGTTGAATTTAAATTACTTGTGTATTGTTCAGACAATCCAAGTGATGTGGTAGCAGGAGTGTGTTCAGTTCAAGCTGTGCTGGTCGCAGGGTGTGTGTTCAACTCTAGCTGTGCTGGTCGCAGGGTGTGTATTCAACTATAGGTGTGCTGGTAGCAGGAATGTGTTCAGCTCAATTCGTCTTCAGTGAATATCCAGCTGTGTACTGGGGGTTCAGAAAGTATTCAGACCTACTCACTTTTTCCACATTTTGTTGTGTTGAAAAATGAAAAAGTGAAATTTCACAGTTACATAGATATCAGTTTTTTATTTTTAATAAATCATCAAAAATGTTAACAACTCTGAAGGTAAATTTTTGTATACCAGCCTTATCGTTGCCATAATTCCTGGGGGGCAGCTGCACTCGGGTCCGGGATGGGACATGGTGAGCCAAAGTGGTAATGACAAATGTAATACATCCTTGGGACTGTCACATTTTTCCTAAATTCCAAGTAAAATAATTTGTTAAAATTAGAACTATTACATATTTAGGATCCTCCATAATAGTCTGCCTTCCCTTGCATTTCCCTCCACTCTGCAGTCCCTCTCCTTTTCAAACGCAAACTCACACATAATTTTACCTTGTATAAAAATAACAACAACAATTGTAGTATTTAGATTTATTTTTCAAACACAGGAGAAAACTAGATCGCAAATTTTAAAGCAAATGGCCCAATCAGCAGTCTATTATTAGTCCAATAGCAAAGGAACGTATGTTTATTAAATAAGAATGTAAATGTATTATGAAATTTCTGTGCTGTTTCGGAGATGTGTTGACTGCTTAAGTTTTTCTTAGAGCTAATAGATCGAGGTCAGCCATAGAAATGAAGACCTTAGCAATGGTTTCTGCTCCTCATTTATAGCAAACATTTTTAATGTGTTTTATGGAATTAATGTAAAATTCCAAACAAGAACTAGATATAGAGTTCCAGAAGAAACTCTGTTTACTTGCCGAGGGCTTGAAGAGTATGTAGGCTACCTACTAGAAGTTTTAACATACTAATATACCTATTATTAGTATATTAAAACTTTTAGTAGGTACACTAAGCACTGAAGTAGTATTAGCAGGAGTACTAGAAGCAGTCAAAGAATGGCAGAACTTTCTGTTTAAAACCTGAAATAGTCATTTAAAATCATTATACCTGAACAGCACTGCAGTGTCATTATATCCAGAAAGTTATTTCAAAATGTTAACTCCGGTAAGGTAGCTAACCGGTAAGCATGCTGTATTTTTTGGATGTTTTTTTCAACTACCTTAAAATTGCAGCGGCAGTTATAATTGTTGTTTAGTAATGTTAGCCACATCAACATGCTCAACATACCAAATAATTTGCCACTCATTTTTAATCCAGTTAAAAATAAGTGAATGGAAAAATAAAAGCAACAACACGAAAAACACCCTTTACAGCCGCGTTTTTCCATTTACGCACGCAATACGAACAGTTTAGAGCACTCGTTCAATTTCTTCAGATCCTACAAACAAACTGATATACGAAAACTTTGATAAATCCCACATTTTTTGCGTTATTGTTGTACTATATGTTAGGCAATATGTACCCATGCATTTCATGCCAATAAACAATTTTGAAATTGAAAATTTTAATTTGAATATAAGAGGAAAGAAGTATTATTTTAATTTTTGAGCATTAACATTTAGTTCAGAGTAAGTTTTGTTAATACTCTTTTTTGGTCATCTTTACCTGAAACTATGAATACATTTTAAGTGCATATATGAACAAACATCAATTCTAATCGCTCTTACATAGCCATGTTTCTGGAAATTCATGTTAATTAGTTTTGAATACCATTTAGAGATACAGCAATACTTATTTTCAATCCAATAAAAAATGTATGTAAAAAACAATAAAAAAAAACAGCCATGCGAAGCCCACTTACTTTATATAGGTGGCTGCCTTCTGTCGGGAGTAACCTATGTAACCCTAACACTGATGCTCACCCATACCATAACCCTGTCACTATCCCTCTCTCTAACCACAGTACTGGTGAAGCCCAGGGAGCGTGGACACACCATTACTCATTTATAATGGGAGGCAGCCATGGTGAAATATGTGTGTTCTGTAGCCTTTAGCCTAAATTCTGCCTGCCCGGGAAACTGTAACAGGAACAGTGATCTAACCAGACCAAAATGTATTAAACTGAAATATCAAAAATATAAATCAAAATGTAAAACTTCCTTTTAAAATACAAATTTAAAACTGAATTTTTCAATGGGTAGATGTGTGTCACCGGCATGTGTCTACTTACTCCTCTGTTTAGAGTAACCATTTAGATAAAAAAGCATATTGCAACAGTAACATGGTCAGCTTCACTGTAGTTAAATTACCTCTTACCAGTTTAATATTGTGGACATCATAACATGTGCACATGGACATGATTTAAAACTGTAATATCTGTTCATTATTTCCTAAGGCACAGTCAGTTATGTGACAATATTCTGTGGACTATAAAGAAATAACATTTTCTATCATGCTGATTTTAATTTAGAATTGGAATCCATTCAAAATCAGTTCCTCTATAAGAACTGAAATCAACTACAAAAATATGAAACTGTGCATCTCCTCTTTTCAGATATGCAGATAAATTTCTGCTGGCTGTTCCAGAGTCTAGGAGAGTACAAAAGGGAGATTTCACAGTTCCAGTTCCTAGGTTGTGGTACAATGCTTCAGTGTCCTCTTTTTAGATTATTTCGAAGTTACTACTAACAGAGTGCTTTGTCTCTTTATGGCGTTAAAACATAACCTTTCAGGGAGGGAAACGCTAGGCTGCTGACATGAGGAGACCGAGCTGTAAAACTGGTTTTGAGTCTCATTGTCTCACTTGCCGTGTGACGCATTTGAAAACGATGTAGTTTCTGTCATACTTTCAGTTTAAAACTACACAAAGAATATATAATATAACCCTACATTCTATTCATTCCATTCAATTCGACAGAGCAGATTGCAACTTCTGGGTTTTCTGTCCCCAACAAATGTTTTATAATAAAATTCGGTGCAGTTTTAGTTGGCCAGGGTGCAAAGTTACTCTGTAATGATGTACACCGTACCCATCATTCACAAAATACATACTTTGACACTGTATAAAATGTATTATACAAGCTAACATACATCCTAGGATAATTTATAAAACACATTCTAAAAGTTAACACTCTTGCTAGGATACTGTTTCAAATGTACTATAAATTTAACATCCATGCTAGGACAAGATAATTTTAATAAAATATAAAAACAGAAGCAAATGTATCTCTTGGGATACATTATTCCATGGTGAGTATGAAGACTGGTCTATTTATGAGTTTCAGTCAGCTATCATAGTTGCCTTGAGAGGCATCTGAAAACCTGCTTACAGTTGGAACACTTATAATGTTCTTGATGCTGGCGAAATGGCTTAAACTGGCTCAGTTTTACACACAGGTACTTACTGATCTGACCTTCCTGTTTATTATCAAGACTGCACTCACCTTTGCACTGGTATGTGGTGAACAGACTTATCTTATTCTTTTCTTCTGGCTGTGATTTGATTCTGGACTCTTTATTGTTATTGTCATGTTGAACTGAATACTCAGTTTGAATGTTTCAGTTTTAACTTGCAGAAAGGAATTTGAGACCAGTTATCACTGAAGATCTTTCCGGTACATCTGCCAATAGGTATTGTTATGTATTGGGCTGAGTTAGTTGTGGTACCTGCGAGTACCCATATTATTAGGGGTTCCATGGATCAAGGAAGTGAAAATAAGTGTGCATGGGCCATGCAAATTTTGGCTCAATGTGAGAGAGTGGAGGACCAAATGGCAGCCATGTCGCCAGACACGTCTAAACCAGAAACTGAACTTTGCGTTGTTACAGAAAAGAGTAAAACAAGGCAAATTCTCCAGAGACAAACCAAATAGCAGTGAGGGAAAATCAGGGAGGAAATGTTACAGAAGAGGACAAACTGATAATGTGGGCACAGACCCAAAATGTCCAGCATGAGGACAAATATGCCACACATGTAATACAAAGGATAATTTCCCCACACACTGGTGTAAGAGGGTACTGGTGCCTTTTCTGTTATACCAGTGCTCATTCTGTCTTAAATGAAATGAAAACTTGTTTGCAAATGAAGAGATTGAATCATTAACATTTCCAAAACTACATGTATGAAGACTGGTTTATTTATGAGTTTCAGTCAGCTATCATAGTTGCCTTGAGAGGCATCTGAAAACCTGCTTACAGTTGGAACACTTATAATGTTCTTGATGCTGGTGAAATGGCTTAAACTGGCTCAGTTTTACACACAGCTACAAACTGAACTTACTTTCCTGTTTATTACCCAGACTGTACTCACCTGTGCACTGGTACGTGGTGAACAGACTTCATTTATTCTTTTCTTCTGGCTGTGAGTTGATTCTGGACTCTGTATTGTTATTGTCATGTTGAACTGAATATTCAGTTTCAGTTTGAACTTGCAGAAAGGAATTTGAGACCAGTTATCGCTGAAGATCTTTCTGGTACATCTGTCAATAGGTATTGTTGTGTATTGGACTGAGTTAGGTGTGGTACCTGCTAGAACCCATATTATTAGGTCCTACCTTTCTGGTCGCTCCTTTCAGGTTGCCTGGGACGGTGCAGTATCGGCACCCCATCCGCTTTCTACAGGAGTTCCTCAAGGCTCTGTTCTTGGTCCACTGCTCTTCACTCTTTATATCCATTCTCTTGGCCCTGTCATCTCTGCCCATGGCTTGTCCTACCATTGATATGCCGATGACACCCAAGTCTTTCTCTCATTTTCTCCCTCTGACTCACAGGTCTCCGCTCGGATCTCTGCTTGTCTCCGGGATATTCAGAGCTGGATGGACACCCGCCATCTTAAGCTCAACCCAGAAATGTCAGAGCTCCTCTTCTTTCCTGCTCCATCCTCTCCATCGCTGGACCTCTCTATCTCCCTGGGTGACACCATCCTGTCACCGTCTTCCTGCGCTAAGAACCTCGGAGTGGTGTTTGACAACAAGCTAACCCTCTCCGAGAACATCGCAGCGGTGAGTCGGCAGATTTTTCCTGTATAAAAATCAGGAGAATCCAGCCCTTTCTCACCACCTACTCCACACAGCTGCTAGTCCAAGCAACGTAACTCTCTCACCTGGACTACTGCAACTCCCTCCTTGCTGGCCTTCCAGCATCTTCCATCCGACCTTTGCAGCTCATCCAGAATGCTGCTGCTTGTCTGGTCTTCAACCTTCCCAGACGCACCCACGTCACTCCCCTCCTCGCCGACCTCCACTGGCTACCTGTCTCGGCTCGCATCAAATTCAAGACTTTGGTGCTTGCCTTCAAGGCTGTCAAAGGGATGGCTCCATCCTATCTTCAGAAGCTCATCAGACCCTACACGTCTGCCCATGCACTCCGTTCCGCGTCTTCAGCGTGCCTGGTGCCCCCTCCTCTCCATGCTTGCACCTCCCGGTCACGTCTGCTGTCTGTTCTGTCTCCAAGCTGGTGGAATGACCTTCCCACGGTGGTCAGAACAGCAGATAGTCTGACCACCTTCAAGCGAAGACTGAAAACTTACCTCTTCAGGATGCACCTCTCTCCTTCCCTCCATAGCTCTCCTACTTAGCCATAGTTTTTGCTGTAGCTACCTTAGGGTTATTGTTTATTACTAATTGTTGTATCAGAGTTGTTGTTTACTCATTGTTTCTTTTTTTCCCTGAACAGGTCATCCATAGGGTTCAGTCCTTTCTAACCCTACTGGCACTTGAGACTTGAACCCTTCACTAGCACTTTGATAACCTTGTCCCCAAAGAAATGCACTTTGTGTTGTAAGTCGCTCTGGATAAGAGCATCTGCCAAATGCCTGTTATGTAATGTAATGTAATGTAATGTAGGTGTTCCAGGGATCAAGGAAGTGAAAATAAGTGTGCATGGGCCATGAAAATTGTGGCTCAAAGTGAGAGAGTGGAGGAGCAAATGGCAGCCATGTCACCAGGCATGTCTAAATCAGAAACTGAACTCTGTGTTGTTACAGAAAAGAATAAAACAAGGGAAATTCTCCAGAGACAAATCAAACAGCTGTGAGGGAAAATCAGGGAGGAAATGTTACAGAAGTGGGACTGTGAGAGTCCCACACTTTTTTATTTGCTCTCAAATGGTGTTTAACCAAAATGATACAAAGCAGCCTTCATCAGGTACATTTTCCATAAACCACAGGAAAACACCTAGTACAAACATATGCTACTGTTCCCTACAAGCACGCACACACACACACACACACACACACACACAACTCAGACACTACCAGCACAAACACATATACTATAGCATACTGTCCCAGCACACTAATACACTAAAGAATATTACAGACCATCATAAGATAGAACCAGTCTCTCAGCAGATGAAATAACATTTGAGAGGATTTACAGGACTGTGAGCGCATTCCTAATTCAAGCCGTAGATTAATGTTGACATTCATTCAAACACACATAACCCTAACAATGCTGAGCAAACATCAATTCTAATCACTCTTACATAGCCAGTTTCCTGGATATTCATGTTAATTTGTTTTGAATACCATTTAGAGATACAGCAATACTTATTTTCAATCCAATAAAAAATGTATGTAGAAAAACAATTTACCATTTAGATTTAAAAAAAGCGAACTGCTCCAATAACAAGCTCAATTTCACTGCAGTTAAATAACCACTTAGCAATGTAATGATATGGAGATCATAATGTGGTCACATGGACATGCTGGATAAAAGAAACTAATACTCTGTTTATTATTTCCTAAAGTGCAGTATATTATGTGGCTATATTCTGTGGACTATAAAGAAGTAAGATCTTGATGAACAAAAAACACCAAATTTTCTGTCATGCTGATTTTAATTTGTAATTGGAATCCACTCAGGTTCAGTTCCTCTATAAGAACTAAAAGCAACTATAGAAATGTGGAACTGTGCATCCCTCTTACCAGGTATGCAGATAAAGCTCTGCTGGCTGCTCCAGAGTCTAGGAGAGTACAAAAGAGTTCTGGTACAATGCTTCAGTGTCCTCTTTTTAGATTATTTTGAAGTTACTATTTACAGAATTCTTTTGTCACGTTATGGCGTTAAAACATGACCTTTCAGGGAGGGAAACGCTGGGCTCCTGGCAGGAGGAGACAGAGCTGTAAACTGGACTGACTGGTTTTGAGTATCATTGTCTCGCTTGCCGTGTGACGCATTTGAAAACGGTGTAGTTTCTTTCATACTTTCAGTTTAAAACCACACAAAGAATATATAATATAATCCTATACTCTAACACCATTATCAAAAATTTGGCAGAGCAGATTGCAACCACTGGGTCTTCTGTCCCCAACGAATGTTTTATAATGAAATTCGGTGCAGTTTTAGTTGGTCAGGCTGCAAAGTTACTCGGTAATGATATATGCCGTACCCATCATTCACAAAATACATACTTTTATACTGTATAAAATGTACTATAGAAGCTAACATACATCCTAGGATAATGTATAAAACCCATTCTAAAAGTTAACACTCTTGCTAGGATACAGTTTCAAATGTAGTATAAACTTAACATCCATGCTAGGACAAGATAATTTTAATAAAATATAAAAACAGAAGCAAATGTATCTCTTGGGATACATTATTCCATGGTGAATATATTTAATATAATATTGTAATGTGAAATATTATCATATAATTGTAATTCCATGGTAGACAATCCCAGAATAAGCATTCAGTGTAAGTTAAATCTCATCACACTGGTGTAGGAGAGTACTGGTGCCTTTTCTGTCATACCTGTGCTCATTCTGTCTTAAATTAAATGAACACTTTTTTTGCATATGGACAGATTGAATCATTAACATTTCCAAAACTACATGTATGAAGACTGGTCTTAAGTGAGTTTATGAGTTTCAGTCAGCTATCATAGTTGCCTTGAGAGGCATCTGAAAACCTTCTTACAGTTGGAACAGTTATTATGTTCTTGATGCTGGTTAAATGGCTTAAACCGGCTCAGTTTTACACACAGGTACTTACTGATCTGACTTTCCTGCTTATTATCAAGACTGCACTCACCTGTGCACTGGTATGTGGTGAACAGACTTCTCTTATTCTTTTCTTCTGGCTGTGAGTTGATTCTGGACTCTGTATTGTTATTGTCATGTTGAACTGAATACTCAGTTTGAATGTTTCAGTTTTAACTTGCAGAAAGGAATTTGAGACCAGTTATCGCTGAAGATCTTTCTGGTACATCTGCCAATAGGTATCGTTGTGTATTGGGCTGAGTTAGGTGTGGTACCTGCGAGTACCCATATTATTAGGGGTTCCAGGGATCAAGGAAGTGAAAATAAGTGTGCATGGGCCATGAAAATTGTGGCTCAATGTGAGAGAGTGGAGGACCAAATGGCAGCCATGTCGCCAGACACGTCAAAACCAGAAACTGAACTTTGCGTTGTTACAGAAAAGAGTAAAACAAGGCAAATTCTCTTAAGACAAATCAAATAGCAGTGAGGGAAAATCAGAGAGGAAATGTTACAGAAGAGGACAAACTGATAATGTGGGCACAGACCCAAAATGTCCAGCATGAGGACAAATATGCCATGCACAAAGAGCTCAAAGAAACAAAATGCAGTTGATAGATTTGCTTTTGTGATTGAGAAAAACAAACATTAGACAGACTCAGTTTTTATAGGTGGTGTAAATTGAGCATGCTGATTGATTCTGGTGCAACCAGTACTGTTATAAGTGAGCAGACATGGAAAAAATATGAGTCAGGAAAGATAAAATGGCAGAGAGGTGTATCCTTACTGTTCAACTGAAGGGTTGCCAGTTCTAAGGGGATTCACTTGTGATATAGAGGTGAATAACAGAGATGAACAGGCTGAGTTCCTGGTGATAAAAGGAAGAGGCAAGCTGCTCCTGGGTAAAAAGACAGTTGTCAAAATGAGACAATTTGAAGACAGGCCGTGACACTGACTCAGTTGCTGCTGTCACTATGTCAAAGACACTCTTCAGCAGCAATACCCAACAGTATTACAAGGCATAGGGAAGATGAACACCAAACAGGTCGGTCTGCACACAGACCCAGATGTGAAACCTGCGGCCGTGCCTCTCAGGTGTATTCCATTTAACCTCAGGGGAGCTATAAAGGCCAAGATTAGAGAACTCCTGAAAATGGACAACATTGAACCTAACAGCCCCTCTTCCTGGGTAAAGCCAGAATGATCATGCTAAAAGTGAACAATGAGACCTGTGTTAGGATATTTTGCCCTTCTCCATGGAACCAAGTGCAGGACGATGAAGAACACACTGATGACTTCTCTTAAGAATGTTGGTTTATTACAATGTGCAAAGGAGAGACAAACTCAGAACATTCGGGCTGCCTGTGCCGAGAGAATCTCTAAAGAATCAAGTTGTGTGGTGTGTTGATATACAGTACATGGTCATACATATCAAAGGAATGAGATAAGGGGCAGGCCAGAGACAACTGGTCTTGTCCCTCCATGGGAACCCTGGCAGAGCCATTAGCAGGGGTACGCTGTGGAGACAGGATACCCTACAGAAATGAAAATGTTTGGTTGATGACTGGAGCTGGCTAGGCCAAAGGTGTTACAAGGTGGAGGTGTCACAAAGTACAAATACAGAATACAACACAGTTCTGTCACCTACAGGAAGCCTTAAATATTAAAATAAAAACCTGGAACCTATCACCTGATTGTGCTTATGCATGCATCAATCCAACCATGAGATAACCAGATGTAACCAATGTGGTGTATATCGATTTATGAACCCAGATTACACCTGCGTTACAGGTGAACCCATAGTTCTTTACAAGGAAGAAGTGAGAGACATGCTTCTGGATTTAACAACTTTCATTAAATATGGCAAAGGCTACTGGGGCCAGCTGAAAGAGAATGCTTAAAATAAGAATGCTTAAAATCTGTGGACCTGGGTAAAGTTAACACAATTTTATTCAATGTATCTACTACACACAATAAATCAGTTAAAATTGGATTGATTAAAATGAATGTTTTCGATACACAGCCGTAGCCTAGCCAATAACAGAGTTTAGCCAAAGTGTCATCAAGTAGTTGCTTGCTATGCTACTCACCACTAATACACCAGTGCCAAGTACTCACCTTTCCTGTCTGACTGATAGCGAAGGCAGATGTTCACAGACAGAGTAACATGCGTTAGCCCTCATGTGGGCCTGTGAAAGGCTTCATCCATATTTGTATGGGAGAGATTTTGATCTGATTACAGATCGCAAACCACTGGAGGCCATATACATTTTCCATAAACCATAGGAAAACACCTAGTACAAACATATGCTACCGTACCCAACCAGCACACACACACAGACATGTACTACTTATACACTACCAGCACAAGCACATATACTACAGCATTCTATCCCAGCACACTAATACATTAAAGAATATCATACACCATCATGAGATAAAATCAGTCTCTCAGCAGATGAAATTACATTTGAGAGGATTTACCGGACTATGAGTGAATTCCTGATTCAAGCTGTAGATTAATGTTGACATTCATTCAAACACACATAACCCTAACAATGCTGAGCCTCTTCCAACCAAAATGCCCACAACTACTGCATAACCCACTACATTCCATCTCACCCAAACAACATAACCCCAACTACCTCCCTCAAACCGAACACTGTAATAACCCCCAAAAACCCAGATACCGTACCTTCATCATCCTCCTCCCCCTCCACCCAAGCGCCATGGATGTGATTTCTTCCTCCAATCAGATTGTCATGGTAAAAACTGTAATGGTCTTTATGTCACACTGATTGTGCTCATTGCTGTACGTGGTGCTTTTGTTTGCTACTCATTGGTAAACAGTGAAGAAGCGACACACTATCATGGCATTTTCTTTCAGCAGGGAGATGTGTTACTCAAGAGCAAAGGCACAACATTAACATGATTAACAGGAATTCACCAGCACGGCTTTTCCATCAGACCTGAGGTTGCTGCAGAGCGAGTTAAAATAACAGTAAGATAGTAAAGGCAAAAACACTAACAAGAAAGAATTTAAATTAATACAACTGAGCAGAAACAAACAAAAAATAAGGCTCATGTTTGTCTCCCAATGTGGGCATCAATTTAGCGGTCCCAGTTGCTAACTTCTCTGGGGTAAGCAGAAAAACAGCACAGGCTTTACTCATGACAGCTGTAAATCTGTCTGAAAATAAACATTAACATAAATACGAGCAAACGAGACACAGGTGAACAACAGGGCAGGTAAAACAAATGAGTAATCAACTGGGCAGGGAACAAGGAGGGCAGGGCAGACACAGGGGAATGAAAACAAAAGCACATGGAAACAGAAAAACCAAAACAAACAAGATCAAATGGTAAACCTGACATTGTGTCACTCCATGGAGATAATGGGGCAGGAAGTAGAACAGGTCACAAACTTTAAGTATCTGGGGGTTGACCAAAACCTCAATCCATGTGGATAATGTTCACACATACCTTCCATATACAGTAGCCTGTTGTAAATTGTTTACATGTGATGAGACTTGGGATTTCGCCATATTATTCCCAGGTGAGGCCAGTTGTTGCCTCATAATTGCAGACCTCCAGCTATAGCCAGCAATAGCTCAGCCTATGACTGCAGACCTTCAGCTTTTGCATTTAGAATGAGTGTGTTTACAGCTTGAGCCACACAGTTCTTATAGGCAATACAACAATTATCTTTTTTCCAGAATGTAAGACTCTACTCCAGTTGACACAGGGATACTGAGGAATTTAATCCATACAGATAAAAACCAGCACAGAGAGGTTCATATTTAGTGAAGCTGGTGTGGAATCTGTACAGGAGGGTCAGTGTGTCAGAGTCAGAGACGCTGTAGAAGGACAGAGTGCCGGCTGGACGGTCCACACACACTCCTACTCTGTACACACACACTCCTCTACCACCACCATCACACTCTCCTCCTATGCGGTAGGGGGAAGGGGGTGCAGGTATGTCTATTTCCTTTTCATTGTGTCTGACAGAGTATCTGTTTTGCGAGCATTTTAGACACCAGGAGTTTTTACTGCATCCAAACAGAGAGTTATTTGCTCCTTTCCTGTTGATTTGTTTATATGTCACTGCTATATATACCCCTCCCACATCAGACTCTCTCCACTCAGCCTCCCAGTAACAGCAGCGTCCAGACAGATTCTCTCTGCACACAACCTGGGGCCAGGACTCAAATCTCTCTGGATGATCAGGATATGGCTGCTCCTTTCTCCATGTCGCCTTCCTGTTCCCCTCAGACAGATACAGATCTCTGTGTGCTGTGTTTGGATCCAGTGTGAGCTGACAGCCATCTGCAGACCAGAGAAATTCATTAGATTAATTATCATTAATATTCATCTCTTTACATGTGTGACTGAGTTCATGTGGAAGAAAGAGAGAAACACTATTGTGTTTTTGTTTGTGTGTTTACAGCTCTCAATAAGTCTCTACACTTGGGTGTATGTTTTTAAACAGTATTTGCCATCAAACAAACTGACTATATGAGAAAAAGTAACATCCAGTGCACACAGACACACGCACACTTACATGCACACTTACATGCACATATGCCGCTGGGAAAGACTATGGACCCTATCTTATGCTCTATGCAAAGCAGCGGTAAACTCAACACAAGTTGTCATTTGTCACATGCCAGCATTGTTTAAATAGCAAATGAACTTGCGCCCATCTGGGCGTGATGGTCTTGAGATGAGGTGTGGTCAGGACCATTGCTGACACTCTGAAGAAGCTGAAAGCCATCGCACCAAGACCCACATTAACCTGGTCTTAAGTCATGTTGCTGTTGTTTTACTGCTATTTGAAGGGTTAAATGAATAAAATGCCCGTAGGTAGGCGATACGTGGTGCTGGCACATGCTGTAACATTCAGACTGCCACAAAGCTAAAAGACGCAATGTGTGGAATAGTATTTATTCTTTTCCATATCTATATATTACAATTAATATATGTGCCAATCACCTATCATAATATTGATCCAAACATAATCATTCCAGTAAATTTACTGTTAGAATTTCACTGTATGCATGCATGGGCTAGCCTTGCTATATAACTGAACAATGCAATCTTAGTAAGTAAAGTAATCTTAAACACATCTAAAATATGTGACTTCAAGGACACCACAGTGAAAGTGTTTTAAATGTGTTTTCGAGGTATTGTATGTGTAATTAAAAGAACTTATCCAAGATTTTATGACATATAGAAGTGGTCCTGATATTGAACACGTTGAGATCAGACATCCCAAGAGTGTTCTTGGTTAGACATGTGAATATTTAAACTATTCTGGAAGTTCATACGACATACGAAAGTGGTCCTGTATATGGACATAATCTGCACATCCATATGATGCTGTCTGTTTGCTGTGCTATGATATTTTGATGCATGGGTATCATATTATAGCAAGTTAAACGAGTACACTGTCACTCATTCTCATTGCTGGCCAAATGTGAATATCTTGTTTTGAATTTAATTTTACCCATTTCCTTACTTGATTCTATCCAGTCTTAGACAGAAAAAAGCCCAATTAAAAGTGCAGTGGCTCAAAAGAGACTTCCGATTGTTTATGTGTCTTTCTTGGTGTTATAAGAGATAAAAAAAAAACTTGTGAACAAGCTTTGGGGTTACATAACTAAGAGGTCAGTATTTCTTTGAAGAAATAAAATAGGTAAAGTTTAAATGTTGCAGTTAGTGTTTTACTGCCATTTCTTTCAATTGTAATATTCAGGAGTCTCGGTCACACCTGTGTTGATTGTCCTCACAAGCAGCAGCAAAGAAACCCCAAAATCAGCAAACTGTGATTACATTTTATCAAAAATTAAAGGTCACTAAAATACAGCCCTATGAGTGAGAGAGAGAGTGAGAGAGGGAGGGAGGGAGAAAGCGATAGATAATGTATGAAAGAAAGAGGGAGAGAGGAAGGAGAGGAAATGGAGGGAGTGAGACTCAGTGCTGACAGACTCACATTTCCTGGGTCCTGGTTTGTTCCTGCTCTCTCCTCCATGATCCACACTGTGGGAACAGCAGAACAGACGGTGACTGAGTGACACACAGTGTGGAAACTCGCTGTACTTACAGCAGTGTGTCTATGAGGTGCAGTGTGGAAACTCTCTGTACTTACAGCAGTGTGTCTATGAGGTGCAGTGTGGAAACTCTCTGTACTTACAGCAGTGTGTCTATGAGGTGCAGTGTGGAAACTCTCTGTACTTACAGCAGTGTGTCTATGAGGTGAAGTGTGGAAACTCTCTGTATTTACAGCAGTGTGTCTATGAGGTGCAGTGTGGAAACTCTCTGTACTTACAGCAGTGTGTCTATGAGGTGCAGTGTGGAAACTCTCTGTACTTACAGCAGTGTAAGTGTGTCCAGTTTAGCAGCAGAGAGCGCTCTCACTCCTGAGTCTCCTGGGTGATTGTAGCTCAGATCCAGCTCTCTCAGGTGTGAGGGGTTTGAACGCAGAGCTGAAGCCAGAGAATCACAGCCTCTCTCTGTGACTTGACAACCTGACAGCCTGTAGGGAGAACACACCTTATAGAAACTGAAATTAAATAGCGCTGTGAAATTATAATCCTTTAAAGCAATTATCTACCCCATTGCAATGCATTATATATATGCACTTATTAAACAATGGCTTGGTTAATATATTTTTTTCCGATTTACTG
Organism: Albula glossodonta; assembly: GCA_019788955.1. NCBI lineage: Eukaryota > Metazoa > Chordata > Actinopteri > Albuliformes > Albulidae > Albula > Albula glossodonta. Next base: position 14,927 of record JAFBMS010000538.1, on the reverse strand, counting down.
AAGGCTGTCCTTTTTTTTTTTGGATAACCACACAGTGAAACGATATAATGGCTGGCTATGAATTGGTTCTTTTTTATGTTTTTTATTTAGAATATAACAACAAATGACCAGACATTACAGGAACAAAAACTTCAACACAATTAAAAAAAAAAACACAAGGACATAACATAATAAGCAGTGGGGACAACGATGGGGAAGGCATTGTATTCAATTGAACTGAGTTTTTGAGTTGCAGAACTGAGACAGTGTTGTTGCACATATTCAATTATGTAGGATTGATGTATGTTTAAGTCTGGTGTTCATTTGTTGATTGGTAATGAGCCTGTATTGTCATGGTGAGAAAAGAAAGTCTTTTTCTGGGATAGCATTTTACTGGGTAGAAATGAATGCAGTTTAAGTAGCAAAAGGAGGGGTGAGGTTATGAAAGTTAAGAGTAAAATTCTGCTGGGTACCCCTCTAGACCTGGGGACATGTTGGGTGTGAGTCCTAGCAGGAAACCTGTTAACTCTTATGTTTCAATATGTTATATTCAATTCCAATGTTGTGTTATTGCTGGTATTGAGCAAGTACTGGGTGTTTTATTGTGTTATGACAGTTAAGCTGCTGAACAGTCAAGTGCAAAGTGTTCAGTCTATCAAAACATCTGTCTCAACAAGTGAAAGGGCTGGAACTGGGTACTGTATTAACTTTAAGCAAATTCTCCCCACCACAGTGAGGATATATATAGACACAGTTCAGTTTCAACAAATAAATACAACACTGTCTCGTCACATTTTAACCTAGTCTATGTGGGCTACGTTAAAGACGATGGACATTGTAGCTAATATTAATGTTTATGTTATCTATCACTAGGTAATTTACGGTTGACATTAAGTAAGATTACGGACACTGCTTGGATGACACTTTACTTTTTGAAATGGGTTAAGTTGCAGCAATGTAAATGTGTTTCTCTCAAACTACAAGGCAACATTTTTAAACTGCATTATTTTAATGATTCTCCAGATTATAAGCCCATTCCTAGCCATATTCTACAAATATGTACATATAAGATAATTACTTTTCTTAAAATATAAAATAGTATTTTCTCAAAATAATGACATAGTAAGATAAAAGAAGTGCTTAATTATTTAGTTAGTTAAATAGGTGTGGTATCAGTAAAAGAAACCTCTCCTGGAAGTACATTTAAAGGAAAATAAACCACTTCCACCCTGATGTTTTATTTCATGGAACTGTACTGTCAGTCATGATTTACTGCTAAATATTGTGTAAAATATAATAAGAACAGTATGATAGAGGAATTAGTAGAATGGATATTGTATAATTATTCTGATAGGAGGGATAGGTTGTTTATTGTAATGCATATGAGGATTGCACATATTTTGAATATTGAGAATGTGAAATGTTTGCACTTCATTATCTCGTATACACTGAAATTATCTGGTTTGAATCTTATGGACAACAACACCTAAAATTTTTTTATCAAATTATCTGGAATATGGCATAGAATTTTTTGTCCAAATCATTATTAATGCTAGAGGGATATTTCGTCACAATTAAATGAAAATGAAAGTGGGGGTTTATTAAATTAATCAAATGAAATGAAAATGAAAGAGTGGTTTTGTGCTTATTACTCACCCCAGTCTCTGCAGTTTACAGTGTGGGTCCTCCAGTCCAGCAGAGAGCGCTCTCACTCCTGAATCCTGCAGCTCATTGTCTCTGAGCTCCAGATCTATCAGCTCTGAGTGGGGAGAACGCAGGACTGAGGCCAGATCATCACAGCAGCCCTCTGTGAGATTACACCAACCCAGCCTGTGGAGAGAACACACACACTCTAAATATACACCAACTCAGCCTGTGGAGAGAACACACACTATAAATATGCACCAATCCAGCCTGTGGAGAGAACACTCACTTTAAATACACACCAACCCAGCCTGTGGAGAGAACACACACATTGTAAATATACACCAACCCAGCCTATGGAGAGAATAAACAAACTATAAATATACGCCAACTCAGCTGGTGTCTAGAATGGGCTGAACTGGGCTCTGTCTAGACTCCACAATAAAATAATGGCTCCACTGCTGTAGCACTTTGGTGCAGATGTTTATTAACAGTGCAAAAGCTCCACCAAAAATCCAAACCAGGTGCAAAAGTGACAAAATAAGTGAAATAAGTGTAAATAAATATGTACAGTGAAAATAAGGGAAAAATATATATACAATACAAAAACAACAAAATATAATAAACCACGTAAACCAACCACAGCTACTCTCTGTCAACAATACAACTAATCTTCTCTCTCCTCCCACAGGAACAGAAATTGGGCTCTTTTATTTCCTAGGCCCTTCCCCCAGAACATGCCAACCATTACCTTAAAATATAACATATTATACAGTCAACTGTAATGGCCAAACACATGTTCAATATACATCAGTCCATTAATTATCACCATTTAAATCAGTTAAGTTACAATTACTTTCCAGAGTGGTGAATTATTTTAGTTTTAAAAACAAAAATCAATTAATGTTGGTTTGACCCAAAACCTGGCAATGGCTATTCAAGGCAGACAATACTTAGCTGGCTCAAGTTGCCATGGTTCTGTTTGGGTCTTTACACCACCTGATGCTGCCGGAAGCATTCAGCTTCAGTGTCACAAACAAACAAATGGAGCAGATGGAGAACAGAAGACAGAACGGTTTTAAAAATACAAATGCAGGGCGCTAACAAATGATAAGTACAATAAAAGATATACATTCAAAAGACATTAGTGTGCGCTTGTGTTTGTTATGGTAACAAACTGTTAGGGGGTGTATTTGTTGTGGATATGTTTGTGTGTTTGACCCAGGGAAACCAGCAACTAATGTCAGGTGTGCACCAAACCAAATAACTTTGTGGTTTTAGCAAGCAGATGTCGGGGGAACAGAAAAACAAACAAACAGCGTGTGTTACTGTCAGGTTAGGTTAGAGTGTTTGATTGCCGCTCGCAGCCTGGGACAGAGCCCTCTGTCACACCAGCCAATGGAGGGTGCACGCACGCACGCACGCACACACGCACACACACACACACAGTAAATATACACCAAGCTGCCTGTGGGGGAAAGACATACATATAAACTAGGTATATGTAATAAGTCACATATTGTCATGTGAGTTAAATGATAAATAGAGGAAAGCTGTCTCTGGAATGCTGCCTCAATAGAGTAAGAGATCTGCTTTTCTAGCTGCATTTCACCTGCTCGCTAATGCTTTCTCAAAACCAAGCTTGCAAATACTGATAAAGACAAACAGTGTAACGGGATACTTTTTAGTGACTTCATCCTATGTTTTTCATAAATCATAACTTATATGGAATATCACTATTACTGCAATATAACCATTAGCGAACATTAATAGGGATATTGGTTTGTTGATAGGTATCCTTAATTTCCTATAAAGGATTTAGCAATAGCTAACTTACTAGCTAGTGGCTTGTAGAGTAGTCAGCTAGCAAACTTCTAGTTTTAATAGACTGCCTTGTTTAAGGGGTGGGGGCAAGAATGTTTATGAACCTCACAGCCTGGAGTATGAAGCTGTTTAGAAACGTGGTGATTCTGGTACGGATACTTCTTTACCTTTTCCCAGATGGTGAGAGGGAAAACAGGCTGTGGGAGGGGTCCTTGGTGTACTACATACACTGGAAATACCTGATAGTGACAAGAGATTATGTTTGGCTAGGTGTTGCTTGTTCAAATATCATCTATTTTTTGGCTTCAACCAAACCAAACATCTTACTGTTTTTTTGTCATAAATATACACCAACTTTGCCTGTGGATGAAACACACACACAAATGCATACACGCACAAACATACATACACACGCATGCATGCACACATAGAAGACATTTTCTCTCTCTAATCTATTCTTGCTGATTATAAGGAACGCATGTCAGACTAGCATCTCATTTTCACACTGAACATTTAGAAAAGGAGAATTCTGAGGAGCAACCACACCACTGGCAACGGTGGGCAGACCTTGGCGATATGGACCAAAAATACAATTATTAAAATTTTTTCTAGACGAAATAAAAAAGATCAAGACACAATTCAAACAAGTATCTTCTTTACAAAGGATAAACTAATTAGACTTGTGTTCTGTATCAACTAGGCCTACACAGGCAATAACAGTTACACAAGAATAACAAATGATAACAAAAGAATGAACAGCAGTATTATAGGTATTAAGTATAATTAAGTATAAGTATTATAATTATAAATTTATAATCCACACATTATACAAGTATTGATCTTCTCACGACAGCTAGCTAGCTCTCCCAGCATCCTGGTGTGTCACATCATCATAATTTTATGGGTGAAATATCAATGTAAACATGTCTGAGAAATGTAGAAGGGCCGATGCTTCGTCAGAGCTGAAAAAGGAGGTTAGGCTCAGACCTGGGGCCAAATAGAGAAAGTCATTGTTCTTTTGGGATCCAAGATAAGAAAAATTCATGACTATTCCTAAGTAAGTGTGGATTTCACTGCCTTTATGCTACCTTTTTGATCTTTCATTCAAAATATTCACAAAAATCTAACCTTTATTTGAAGTAAAATGATTGGAAGGAAATCTAAATCTTATAATGATGTAAATATTAACTTCCTCACTCCAACCACACGTCACATCAGATTTTTTAAAGACAGATTCTCCCAAAGTGTTGAATAGGACTCTTAAAGGTTCCTGGCATTGCCTTGTGCAATGTCAATCACCTGGGACAAATATGGCAAAAGATGCACTTGCGCCAGGTCTGAATTCAGCCGTAAATAATATAGATTTACTCTGCCATGTGATGACCCACCATTTACAAGTCTGCGACCCATTTTGGGTCACAACCCAAAGTTTAAGAAACACTGCCTTAGACAATGTAAGCCCCATGTCAACCCTATAATCACTAAAACAATTTCAACTTGGTGTACAGTCAAAAAGCATGCAATTTCAACCAAAGATGGCACACTCACTCTCCTATGTTAATAATGTAGCTCTCTTAATCAGGGATCGTATGCTCATATAAATCTTTTGCCACTGCGACTATGTGAAGAAGGGATATCCCTACACCATATTGCCATTGACTGGGACATGGTTTGGTCTAATATAATCCTTGCTTCTCTGAACCCAACTCACAAGATGAAAAATTTTAATGTCACTCGTAGATTATATCGGACTCCTCGCAAACTATTTTTAATGAAGTTGCAAGACACACCTGTCTGTCCTCTCTGTCAAAATAACACCCTCTCAACAACAAACCCCCTGGCAGCCGAAGTTTTGTTAATAAATGAGGCTTCAGTCCCCAGCTTGTCATTATGTAAGTGGTCTGATTTCAGCAAAGAAAAAGATTGCTCTGCGATGGAACCACCTCTCTCTGTTGTCCCATCTTCAGTGGACTCATTCTTTTTGGATGTCATACATATGGAATTATCTACTGCTCATATCCATGGTTCATGAGAGAAAAAAATCAGATTGTGGAGTGACTCTGCTGTTTACTACAAACACTGTTATGAGATTCTGCTACATGACTGTTCGCCTGGGGCCTGTTGGGGGGAGGTGTCATTCTTAGACATCCTTTTTTAAAGTGTCATCTCATATATGTGTATGCACTTTTGTTTTGTATTTTGTTATGCTTTTCCTGTCTCATGGATAAATAAAATTAAACAGTATAGTATCTATATAGCTGTAAATTAAAATATCATACCTGCACAGAATAACAAAAACATTTATATGTACGCACCTATACAGCACTACAGTATCATTATACCTGTACAATAAAAATATACTGTATGTCTCCTCCATACAGTATCTTTACATGTACACAATCAGCACCGGTGGTAGGCCTATTGTTGGTAGTGAACCTATGGAGTTTTGGAGCGAGTTGTACATAAAATGCAATTTATTATACATTATAAATAATATTTTAATATTAAAAGAAATTATTTTCAAACCACAACGTTTGCCAACTTCAAAGCTAGTTGGGTTGGTGGAGCTATTATGCATTTGTTATACTAACAAATCAGGAAAGTATTAAAAGATTGCATATTACTATTTTCAGCACTTGCACACATGACATAAAATCATGATTCCACAATACATACGTTTTGCATACCATTCTAAACGTAAATTAGGATTAACCTATTTAAATGACTTTATTACCTAGTTTTAGACATGAGGTTTTATACTGATTTGCTTTGCTTTGATAGAGGAGTAAGAAGAGAGGGATAGAACTGTTTAACATTTCTCTATTAAAAAAGCCATGACCATTAAATCTCCATACTAAATTCTACACAGTACACAGCACTACTCACATTAGCTGCCGTAGTTTACAGTTTGGACTCTTCAGTCCAGCACAGAGCAGCTCCACTCCTGAATCTCCCAGGTTATTGTATCTGAGGTCCAGCTCTCTCAGGGGTGAGTCTGATGACTGGAGAGCTGAGGCCACAATTTCACAGGACTCCTTTGTAAGGTCACAGTTGCCAAGCCTGAAAAGAGGGGTTAAAATACTGTATTATTACATATTAAACATGTAATATTTGAATTGTGATACTGATGTGCCCATTGATGAAGAGAGGTGTAGCACTTTAGGCCTGAGAATCATACATCATGTTGGTTTAAAGTCTAACATGTCTGCATATGTATTCTGAGAGGGCAGCCCGTAGCCTTTGGAAGCACAAATCAATAATTTATATGCACCTCTGGAAGAGACAACCGATGTAGATATAGGCAAACACTGTTAGAACGTTGTTTTAAGGTACTCATGGAGAGCTCTCAACATGATAGCAGAATCAGCTTTGCGAAGTATGAACAGACATACATTTCAGACCACTAGAAATCCTGCCCATTTTTACACCTAAAAACACCTGGCCAACGGCTGGGGAAAGCGAGCGTAGATGTTGGAATGTCTATGTCTGACGCAGGACATCCTAACAGAAGACTTAACAGTGGAGTTATCTGATCCTATGTCTATGTTGTACTATGTCTTATGATTACAGAAAATTCCAGAAGTGTAGTTGCATCATTTTGAGTGCATAATGAGTTACCTGGCAAAGTGCTGAGAGGTTTTGCACAGTTCCCAATGATAATCATACACTGACACACAGTTAAAGGCAGCAAATTAGGCTTCATAAAAAAATATAGAATTGTTTTTGCTCTTGCACCTCATAAAAACTTCATAACCTTCATAAAAACAGTCAATCTTGATATCTCAAAGGCCCTTTACATTTAATAAAGTGGCAACTGAAGCCACCCATTATTCTAATCCCACCCTCATGGCAAGCTAGTTTTATGTTACCATAGAGCAGTGTTTATTGAGCATAAGGTCATGACCCTAAATAGTGGGTTGCCTCATGGAAAAGTAAATCTCTAATCATTTTGGGCAGAATTCCGTACTGCTCTTGAGTGCATTTGTAGCTGTTACACCCAGGTAATTGACATTGTGTGGGGGCCAGGAAACTTTAAGCAAAGAGTCTTTGCTCTCCCTGCCAACCTACCATCCTGTTGGCCACACCCATTTCTCATGACAGAAAAACACATTTGTTAACTGGGTTACATAGCTGTAACCCAGTTAATTAGTATTCCTGTTTGTGAGTGTCAGGCTTTTTAGTAAAAGTTTGAGTTGGTCAAGACTTAAATGGCTCTACTGTATGCATGCTCCAGATACCAGGTACCAGGCTATACAGGTTGAGCATATATAAACAAGTACGTACACGTAATAAGTCCGAAAATCCAAAATGCTCCGAAAGGTTTTTGAGCGCCGACATGACTCCACAAGGAAAATTCCACACCTGACCTATGCCACTTTCGACCATCCCTATAGGGTGACCAGATATTCCGAATCCAAAACTGGGACACATTGTGTGATGTGGACGTGCAAAAAAAGTGATGTGGAAACTCCAGACTATGACCAAACTCAAGACCAAAAAATACTTTGTTAAAATACTTTGTAAAAAACTTGAACTTAAATAGATAATATATATCAATGTTTCAAACACATCTGCAGTATAATAAACAAAAAATAAACAACAAAATTCATCTAGAATAAACAGAATTGCACTGATTCAGATCACTGTCGCTGGCGTTTTCCCCGCTGAAGTAGTTTGCAAAGGTGCTACTTCCTGCATGTAGCCACCGCTTATCTTTGGCCGTCTTATTATGACCTTTTGTGTCGCACGACTGAAAATGTACTCTTGCAGTGAGTGCAGAACGCTTCATTTTCGTTACTTCACAAATAAAAGAGTAAGCCTCCTGGAAAAGACAGACTTTCTCTTCGGCATGACAGCTAACCGTTAGCGTACTGACAGATTCTCTCAGACAGAGCCAGTTTTGAATTCAGATGCATGGTGAATTGTTTGTTTTTTGATTGGGTTAGGTAATAATGAGTAGGGCAGATCATGATAAACATATGTAAGCGCTGAAAAGAAGATTATTATTATTAGGATTACTATTATTATTATTATTATTATCATTTTGGTGGTGAAAACCGAGACCATTGGGTAGTGCATGTTGAAAACCGGGACATTTTACTGTTTTACTAATTTTTGTCGGGACTAGGGATGCCCAACTTAAAAGTGGGACAATTCCGGACAAACCGGGACATCTGCTCAGCATACCTACATACGACCGAAAAAAATACATTTCCTACCACATATATGTCCGTGGTCCCATAATATAATATAATATAATATAATATAATATAATATAATATAATATAATATAATATAATATAATATAATATAATAATTTTTACTGTCCACACAAATGAAGAAATTTGCCTTAGGCTTCACAGGTTGGTTAGACACATTACAATAAATCAAATAAATAACACAACCTGTACAGTACAGACAACAATAACGAACCTGATTCCTGTGTAAATGCAATTTAAGAATTTAGCAAAGTTATTGCATTTGATAAGAAAGACTTTTTGTAAATGTTCTTGGTTGCTGTAGCGGCTCTATAGTGTCTTCCAAGGGCAGTTTTATGAATTTATTGAAAGAATCAGACACAATTTGGTGGGCTTTTTGTTTCACCTGCGTTTTATATATACACCCCAGTAGTTACTTCTCTTTTCCCAACTGTACTGGCCATGTTTGTTATTCTGGGCTATTTACTTTGCTCTTAGCCCCCAGGTGCCCATACTATGTACACATATTAAAAGTTAAAACATTTTCAAATTGAAACAATACGTTTCTAAAAGAGTTCAGAAATCCCGATCGGAGAATGGAATGTAGCGGATGTAACCTATTTAACACATATATTACTCAATCAGATACATAAGTACTGCATGTGTACAGTATCTTGGCTATTTAGTCAATACAGCCACACTACACTACAGTATCCTATGTAGCTTTGCTAAGGACGTATATAATGTGGCGTTCGTGTTTGCACAACGTCCAAGTCACATAACGACCTATTTCACAGAACATATCATGGACTTTAAGCGTTGCATACCTGTATACATTTAAAAAATGAAGAAAAATATTAAAGTAAATTTAAATATAAAAATTACACCTGGTCGAACGTCTGCCAGTGCTAACGGCTGTGTGAGTATGATAGTGACCATTAGACAATATCCCGACATTGCGTACATCTTCTACATGCTACATGTGTACTTCTACATGCCATGCTGACATACATCCGACTTATGTCCATTTCGTGATACAACCCATTGGTCAGAACGGAACTCTGATTTATGCTGGGGAATGGCTATATATGCAAATATTCCAAAATCCAAAAAAATCCAAAATCCGAAACACTTCTGGTCCCAGGCATTTCAGATAAGGGATAGTCAGCCTGTATCTTATTATTCACTTGATTATCAGAAACAATTCTGAGTAAAATAAGCTTTAGTATTCTATTTATTTTTCTTTAAGTTCCTTCCAATTTATCGCTATTTCAGTGGAATAACATCCTGTTTGAAATTGTCTTTTTGGTTTCAGTTATTATGGTACATTCATTTATATGATCTAATTTAAAGGCAGACCAACTGAATGGGTGGTTTAACACATAATATGATGACACACATAATATGGAAATGGAAATGTTGATCCAAGTGATTATCATTTTGAGATTCAAATCACAATATGTTGAAAAATAATCACAATGATTTTTTGTTCATATTGTTCAGCCCTAATGTGTACTCTCCCAAAATCCACATGCATTTCTGAATAAAAATGCTGCTTCCTTTAAACATGAATTCAGGTTGGGAAAATATATTTTCTGTTTCTGCATTCAACAAACATTGAAAACCAAAAAATGTGTCAAATACATACTGGTTTCCTTCCATTCATACACTGAGTGGGATCTAGGGGTCAAAAATACATCTTTGAATTTCAGACACTTTGATATGGGTTTCATGGCACTTTAATCTCACCATAAACATAAAGTTCTTAGGAAATGTCAGTGTCAATCATCTGCATTATGAATGACATAACAGTACTCACATGGCCTTCCTGCAGGTTCTCACTACTGGTACCAGTCTCTGCTGACCTGCTGCTGATGTGTTGTACATCTTCAAGTCAAACTCATCCAGGACCTCCTCTGACATCAGTAACACAAAGGCCAGAGCTGAGCATTGGTGTGGTTCCAGCTCTTTATCAGAACGTCTTTCTGATCTCAGGTAAGTCTGGATTTCCTCCACTAGAGAGCTGTCATTCAGTTCATTCAGACAGTGGAACAGATTGATGGTCCTCTCTGCTGAAGACTCTTCACTGATCTTCTCCTTAATATACTGGACTATTTCCTCAGTGCTCCCTGAACTGCTTCTTAACTGTGTCAGTCGTCCTCTAAAAGAGTCTGAGTGGAGTCCAATGAGAAGCCCAGGAGGAATCGGAGGAAAAGGTCCAGGTGTCCATTCTTACTCTGTAAGGCCTGATCCACGGCATTCCACTGTAACTCAGACAGCTGCATTCTGTTGTCTTCATTTTCAAATGATGCACTACAATTTGATCCATGTCATTGAATTGTAACTCAGACAGCTGCATTTTGTCACCTTCAGGTCTTGATTGATTCTTCTGCCTGAGTACATTTCTGTTCTCATTTAACATGAATAAAATGCAAACATGGCAGCCAGGTACTCCTGAATGCTCAGATGCACAAAGCAGTAGACTTTCTCCTGATGCAACCCAGACTCCTCTTTAAAGATTTCTGTGCACACCCCAGAGTACACTGAAGCTTCACTGACATCAATGCCACTCTCTCTCAGGTCCTCTTCATAGAATATCAGATTGCCTTTTTCCAGCTGTACAAAGCCAGCTTCCCCAGTTTCAGATCATTTCTGTATCTGATGCTGAGATCTTTGGGTTTGTCTCACTGGTGCCATGATACTTCTGATTCTTCAATTAGTCTGAATGAGCAGAAAGTGTGTGTACATTTCAGTCAGAGTGTGGGGGAGAGTTCCACTGTCTGCTTACCCCACAATGTCTCCAGAACTGTAGCAGAAATCCAGCAGAAGACTGGAATGTGACACATAATGTAGAGACTCCTGGATGACTTTATGTGTGAGATAATTCTGCTGGCCAGGTTGTCATCTCTGATTCTCTTCCTGAAGTACTCCTCCTTCTGTGGGTCATTGAACCCTCGTATCTCTGTCACCTGGTGGACGCACTCAGGAGGGATCTGATTGGCTGCTGCTGGTCGGGAGGTGATCCAGAGGAGAGCAGAGGGAAGCAGATTCCCCTTAATGAGGTTGGTCAGCAGCACGTCCACTGATGCTGACTCTGTTACATCACAGCAGATCTCATTGTTCTGGAAATCTAGAGGAAGTCGACACTCATCCAGACCATCGAAGATTAACACAACTTGACTTCATCATGTTCAACAGTTTTAATGTCTTTCAGTTGTGGAAAGTAGTGCTGGAGAAGTTGCATTAGACTGAATTCCCTCTCCTTCTTCAAATTCAGATCCCGGAAAGGAAGAGGAAGATCAAATGAATGTCTCGATTGGCTTTTCCTTCTGCCCAGTCAGAATGAACTTCTGCACAGAGACAGTTTTCCCAATGCCAGCGATGCCTTTGTAAGCACAGTTCTGATGTGTTTCTCTTGTCCAGGTAAAGGTTTAAAGATGTCATTGCAGAGGATTGCAGTCTCCTGTGTGGTTTGTCTCTTGGATGCTGTCTCAATCTGTCTGACCCTCATGTTCATTATTGACCCCCCCACCTCCCCCCTCTGTGATGTAGAGCTCTGTATAGATCTCTTTGAGGAGGGTTGGGTGGCCCTGCTGTACCAAACCTTCAAATATGCATTCACACTTCTTCTTTAGATCACATTTCAGGTCTGTTGGGCTCTTATCATGTGCTCATCTGAAAGGAAAAAAATATGACAAACAATTAAAAATAATAATTTAGATCAATTAATAAATAATTATAAATATTTAATCATTTAAATTATGATTTAACATGCAGTCCATGAGGAATTGATAAAAATATAATCTGGCAATATGAACAGCTTACACACTCAATTTTCAATTTAGCCGGGAACACTTTATTTTAAGGTTCAGAAGCTTTGATTGGGCAGCAGTAGTAATTGTTCCATTCCACTTAGCTCACATACACATACTCACATACTAAGGGCAAAAACAAAGAACTGCACCTGTCTGTGGTGCTCATTTAACACTGTACTAAGGGCATAATGAAGAACTGTATCTGCCTGTGGTACTCATTTAACACTGTACTAAGGGCATAATGAAGAACTGCACCTGTCTGTGGTGTTCATGTAACACTGTACCAAGGGCATAATGAAGAACTGCACCTGTCTGTGGTGCTCATTTAACACTGTACTAAGGGCATAATGAAGAACTGCACCTGCCTGTGGTGCTCATTTAACACTGTACTAAGGGCATAATGAAGAACTGCACCTGTCTGTGGCGTTCATGTAACACTGTACCAAGGGCATAATGAAGAACTGCACCTGCCTGTGGTGCTCATTTAACACTGTGCTAAGCACATAATGAAGAACTGCACTGTAAGAATAATAAACCAATTCTTGTTTGATATTTTAACAAATGATTTTTTTCAACTAGCTTTCCAATGGTTACATTCTTAAAATAGGGCCTTGTGTGTTCACATCTCTCACATTTTCAGTCAAACAGCAGGATATTTGAAATGAACATAGGGAAATGTTCAACTGATCTGTTGTTTTTTTCTTCCATAAACTATGATACTATAATGTGTGATACAGTTCATTTTCACTTTCAGGGTACATGGGCACAACCTGGTGAATGTTACCATGTGTAGAGAGAAATTAGAGCACAGTAATTCAACTTTGCACAAGGAAACACATTAGCAAGAGAGAAAACTCTCACTCCTGCTCATTTCTCTCCAGGGAGTCAGCGAGATCCTTCTGCTTCATGTTCCTCAGGATGTGGAGTGTTATCTTCAGAGACCTCTCACTTCCACAGGTCTCCAGCATCTTCTCAACTATGTGCAGGGCCTCAAGGTCCTCCTTTTGAGTCTCAGTGCATTCTGGGTAACACTGACTCAGATGGCTCTGAAACTGTTTCAACTCCTCCTTCTTCAACTTCATTAGGGTATGCTGGAGAGACTGAAATAGACACACAAAAAGATGTGCTGTATCAGAGACTGAAATAAATGCATGAGGAGTTATGCTGTATCAGAGTGACTGAGATGAACACATGAAGAGGTGTCTGTCTCTTACTGGTGCAGCCACTACTGCACACCAGAATCATGGCGTGAGCCATACTTTGGGTGGAGAATATGCTGAAAGAACCTTTGGAATGTACTTGGTTATTCATATGACAGAAACAGCCCTGGGGTACTTTTTCCCATTGTAAGGTTCTAGTTCTAAAATAGAATGTAATTGTTCAAGCATCATTGGAAAGACATTTTGTCAAAGTGTACTGCATATAAATATATACTCCCTGCTGATAAATATTTTAATTATTTAATATATGGATATCACACATTTTTTGTGAGGGTTAAATCCATGCACCGCTCTCTCTTCACTGAGCTCTTCTCTTCCAGACAGCTGGATTCTGCTGATTGCTGGACCCTGCAAAGAGGTTGGTGTTGCATCAGAAAACAGTCAGCAGTGAATGAAGAAAGAAACTGCTATTACAACTGTGTGTAAAGCACATTTTAAGAAATAAGTAGCTCAACCATTTTGCCTCCCCCTTTTCCATGTTCCTTTGTTTTCTGGATGGGCGATGGCACTCTGTGGCACTGTATTGCTTGCAAAATACCAAAGAGGCTTTTCAAGCAAGGGCAGACCTTAACTTAAAAAAACAACACTCATGATGGCCAGAAGGGAACTACATTTGGGGTTACCAATTAAATGTGAATTGGGTGTGGTATGACCCTCTTTGCTCTTGGCCCTAAGGTGCCCCTCAAATGTAGAATCATTTGATAAACATGCTCAACCACAGGGAGCCATCACCTCGCTCTCTGGCTCCTTCCCCATTGGAGCATTTGTGTGTGAGTGTGAGTGTGTGTTTGTGTGTGTGTGCATTATATGTGTGGCATCGCTTTCCCCTTGTCTGAAGAATATTAACCCAACTTCATACGAATAAGAAAGGGAAGTCACCTCCAGAAGTCTTGCACATTGGAATTTAGTTTGGCTGCAGTGTGTATATTTCTGACAAAAGCTGATCAACAAGGCTGATCATTTCTATATCAAATTCAGTGACTTCATAAATACTTTGTATAATTAGTAGTTTAATAATAATTATTTAATTTAAAGGATCAAAGCAGAAGATCAATCTGAAAATCTGTTTCTTTAAAAATTTAAGCGACTGAAGGAACCTTTACAATATACAAAGTAAAATGATGAAGTTCAATTTTCCTTCACATTTTTCTGCTTTGAAAGTGCATGGTGGTATGACAAAGGCAAACTTTCAGAGCAGCTTCTTTTTCTTTGAAAACTGAATTTCAGGTAGAAAAGTTCTGTTTTTT
>JAFBMS010000537.1:50000-91074 GCA_019788955.1 Albula glossodonta | reverse complement strand
GGAGCACAAACACATGGTGTATTTGTGACTGGTGCTTTCAATCCTACACATATAAAAAACAATGTGCTTTCTTCTACTTATCTGAATGATACAATAAAACCAAAATAAATGTTTTACTAGTTTAATTTTGCAAGGTTAGACAATATGCAGTCAAATGAAGATAGTGGTTTATAGTTATGTGGTTACCAACATCCTCAATAAATCTTCCCAAACCATCAGTTGTCTGAAAATATTTTGTACTGAATTGGTAATTGAGAAAGATTAATCACTGTTTTATTTACATAAAACATGAAAACACATCAATAAAATATTGCAATACATAACAAGAAGGTAATGAACTAAAGCATAAAACGAAACACATAAGCCATAAATAGTATATTTAACAAGGCACTTACAGAACTGAAAGATAAATGTGCAAATTGCAAAGTGTGTTCACAGTAGAAAGTAATTTCTTTATATTGCATGAAGAATAATTTTCAATTATTAACTTGATGACAGTAACCCATGGATGGACCATGGTTTTATATGCCATTGAGTTGTATAGAGTAGTATTATATTAAAAACAACCCACTTTTCAATGATAAAATATAACACAATATCTGTATAGATACATCCATAGAAAAAGAGCAGCCATATTCATCATTTCAAAGTAAAAGCGCATTATGTGTCTATTTTAATGCACTGTTTGCCGGGTAGTAAGAAGCTGCCTTCTCATTGGTCGACTAAAATTCCATTTTGAAGGTTCCATGTGAGACCCATCTGACCCGTCTCTCACTAACGAAATGCCGTGGGCCAACCAAAGGTGCCAAAGTTTCTATATCCGTAAGATGTAGTTCCAAATACCTACACTAGCCCACTCAATACAGCACAGGACATGACAACATCTCATATTTAAGGTCTGCAAAATACCTGTGTTCATTTGTCTAGCCTTGTTATGACTACAATACCGGTCACTAGTGTGAATTGTCAATGTTGACTGTCATAGCTTGCAGTTCTATTAATAAAGTGATTAATATTTTAGCTGAAATCAGTGATGAGTGATTGAGGGCTATCCTTGCTAAAGGACATAATCTAATTTCCTATTCTGCTTTATTCAAACATAAAGTACTCTGACTGGACCAGTGATGATATGATTGGTGGTCATGTATTTCTTGCTTGTTCTGATTTAAGCTCTGAATCTCTAATGAATGCTGTCGGTGAATCTTTGTGGTTCAGACTGATTCCCTTGAACCCAAGATTCTAAAGATCTAAAGATTTCTGTTCCAGTAAATAAACCCAAATGTTCCATGAAAAGATTAAAAGATTTCATTTTTCCTTACAAAACATATAGTTTGTTCCTACATTATCTGAGAGAATATTCTGCAGCTGTATGGTTTAACTGTTATTTAATATAGAATATGAGGTGAAGATATATTTTGACATTGCTTTCAAAGTTATGATTATTTTCATGTTCCAAAAGACCTTAATAACCCGTTCTTGGTCTTTGCAGATTCTGGTGCTACTGCATATCGTGAGATCATAATCATTCACAGATTATGTCTCTAATTATTGTCTTTCTTAATTTCCTTCATCATGAGAGCTAAGAGCCGTGCATCAGACATTAATGCTAACTTTATCATTTGGTATTCTATATAGTCTTTAGAAAAATTATTATTTTTCATGTTTTAAACTGTCCAGGATTGCTTTGTATAAGGGATCATTAGCATTGATTCCAGTGCCTGTTGCACTCTGGTATAACATGCGTGTTTTTTGGGAGTGATGGCGTACTGCGAGGAGCACTTCCTGTAGAAAGGATCGGTCTCCTGCACATCTTCATAGCTCAAACAGGTTGCTAGGTGAAGTGTAGCTCTGCGTCCTAAAGTCTGCAGGGCCACCCCAAAGCCAGAGTAACAGTCTGAAATGAGGTGCTGTGGCGAGCAACGTATGGAACAACAATGCGACCGTTCACACCGTTTGGCTGCTCTTCAAAATAGTTCACTGGGCTCAGCATGATTTTGGGTATCTCCATTTGCTTGCTTTCTCTCCTCTTCAGTCTGTTCCAGTGCTGGGGCAGGGCAGAGATCTCTGGGTCAGGGGAGAATTTTCGGTCTTTGGGCTGAATGTCTCCCATAGCTATGTGATATATAATGGTGGAATCTATGGTGCAGTTCCACGGAGAGTAGAACATCACATCTTCAATGGAGCTCAGAGGCATCAGGTGACCAGCAGGTATGAACTCCTGTGTGATTCCACCATGTGCCACTAACACGATGTCCAGTTTATCCGACAGTGTGCTCAGATGCTTCTTTCCCAGTGCCCGCTTAATGCAGAAATAAAAATAGCAAACAGTGTTTGCAAAAGAAGGATCCTTCTGCAGGTCATCCAGCCATGGCTTCATGGATGGATCGATGTTTTCCCCTTCCTTGTTTGAATTCCCCAGATTCTCAACAGATTTCTGGAGCTGAGACATTTCTGCAATTTCCTTGCTGTGGAAAGAGATAGGGTTAATACACAGAGTAACCTACATAGACACACATAGATGAATTAAGTAAAAAAAGTGTTCTCAAGTGTTTTCGTTTTTCCCTCAACAATGCTGAACTGTTTTGTGTGACAGTGTCACTGACTTGGGAGGAGCTTGCTTCTTTCCACACTGCAGGCACTCCACCAATCACACACTGCGTATGCTGTTAGAGGTTTGCACAGTCATTGTATGTGTAGTTTAGTCTGCAAGACAGACTAAGCCAGCTCAGCCCGCTTGGACCTTCACCATCTCTGGTGAGGTTGGGCCAGTTGCAGTTGCTCCTAGGTGTATATTTTACCCCGTGAGCCACTCAGAGGAATTAACTGTGTTTCTGCTCGTGCTTTTTTCCTCTCAAATTCATGTAGGGTGAATGTGTTTTCACTCAGGTAGCTTTGAAAATAGTCTGATCACAGGGAACACCCACCAGCATGACATGTACTGTATATCTATCTCCTATCACAAGTACAAATAAGTGAATTTCATATAATTATTATCATATAATTATCATATAATCATATTACTAGACTATTAATATAGGTTGTTATAGTCCTACATGCAGATTGAAGTAATTTCAACAATGCCAGGAACAGCATGCAGTGGAACAGGACATAGTTGCTTGAATAGAATAAAAAAAAAAGAAATATCAGATGATTCGTTTTATTAAAATGGTAACAGATGTACACTAACTTGATCAGAATGGTACAGTAGTATTTTGATGTTCAACCTTTTTTTCACTCTTCAAACATTTTAAAAGTATAGTTTCAAAAGTGTTTTTCTCAGTTCAATCGATAAAGAAAGAACATGAATTCTTACTTCATCAGATTCTTCATGTCCTCCATTTCCCTCGTTCCCCTGGCCATGGCTGCAGCCTTTTCTTCCAGGACTTTGGATAATTCATTTGGCTTTTTATTGGCCAGCTCTTTTAAAAGGTTCTCTAAATCACGCACTGCATGCCTCCTTGGGAAAGCTTTTTCAGGTCCTTTAGCATGTAGGAGAATCCCTGCACACTCACTCTCTAACTTTCTCCACAGTATTTTAATTTCTCCCTCTTTTGCGATGTCTTTTATAATGATTCCCTTGAGGTCTTCCATTGTCTTTGAAGACATGAGTTTCTCCACCATTGACCTTGTGGTGGCACCATTGTCCAACCACAGGAGCACTCTGAAAAATGACTGCCCTCCTGTCCCACTCTGATACAGGTCTTCTGCTTGCTTTGCCAAGGCCTTCAGCTTCCTCACAACCTCCTCTCGCACCCTGAGCCAAGAGCCCAGCTCCACCTGCAGCCGCTTGGCCGTGTCCATGGATAGACTGGAGGAGGAAAGAGAAATGTAGTGGATTTATATTAGTTTTCTTTATTCATGTAAACTGAATTTCAATGTGCATTTTCCATTTTCAAATGTGACATTGAACATTCATTTCAACATTTTTTGATTTTTCCAGGCTAAAGGTATTTGTGTTTGTTATCCAAATATCACAGCATTATTTAATATTTACATTTTCAATGTTTTTGGTAACTTAAGACATGCTGCCCAATATCATATTAAATCAAAGTAACACATAATAATATTAATAATAATATTAATAACATTATTAAAGGGGATGAACACAATGACACAGCTGAAACTCTACACTGTACAAAATCACCTAATCAATATTGGACATACATATTGCCCAAGGTTTTTATGGAATATGGTCAAAATAATTTAGTACCCTCATTATTATAGCTGCTAGCTGGGGTAGATACAGGATTATGAGGTGTAATGAACCATATATGTGGTCACATCATCAATTTAAAAGCAAACATTTTCCAGACGTACAGAAAATTTGTCATGCTGTGGTTTTGCCCCTTTAAAACCCCTTTGTCTGCAGCGCACAATTCACTTCCTGCATAGTAGAAATGTTTTTGTTTTGTGTTGTTGGTGATGTAAACACAGGAACACAAGAGCGGCTAGGGGGAGATCGTGGTTGGATAGGTCCTGGGTTTGATATGTCTTGCAAGGCAGAAAGGCTCTGGGGCTTTCCGTCAGCTTTTCCCACACACGTGACAAATTTTATGCACAGAATGGGTGAAGTCAAGTGACACAGTGAAGGCAGTGCCTAATACGCCTAACCAAACTGCATTACAAAGATTGGCTGGTACCAGAGCAAAAACTAATCAGGTCTAAGTCAACAGATTGACCAAGAATTATGAGTAGTATTCACTCCTGGAGAACCACAGGTTTTGGTCAAAGCAGCCCATCTTGTAGCTCTCCAGTCCCTCTGTTATAGCTAACTGACACATTAATGACACATTAGACATGAGCAACAAAGGCAGATGCAGGATTGGAAACCAGAAAATTGTAGAATATAGCGGAAATGTCAATTAACGGCCTAAATTATGACATTAAATTACATGAGTTAACTTGCAGGTAGATTGCGGTACGGGTTTTAAATGTATTTGCTTTTACTTGATCCTTACATTTATTTACAGATTAAATTGAAGATTGAAAGAGGATAACTCTTACCTGATGTGGTAGGTTACTCAGTCTGTTGTATTTATTTTGCACCATGCTGGCTTTTAAACACACACTGAATGAAGGGCGGGGCTTGTAACATGGATGAAGAAAATCATTGGTTGGTCAATCAGAGGAGAAACCAAAAGCTAAAATTAATGAGGTTTTCCCCTGGCAGTAGAATTCCCCTTTATGTTATCAGCACTTTATTGCATGTCCATCTTTGATGCAAGTCACAATGTGTGTGTGTGTGAGTGTGTGAGTGTGTGTGTGTGTGTGTGTGTGTGTATGTGCCATTAACCAGCTTTTCCACGAATATAAAGACCTGCAGTCCTGGCCTTTAGGGTTTGTTAGGGAATTAATATTTTCGGTAGTCAAAAACTAAATATAATTATTTTAGAGACATGTAGCATATTTGGTTTTTTGGTATGTGATTGTATCATGTAAGCGATAGCTTCAGAGCAGTTGTAGTTTCAGAGCAAGGCTATCTGCAATTATTTACTCCAAATATTACCTGATTTCATTCATGACTGAAATCAGCTGGTGTTGTGTGTAGATGGGGTCAGAATCCTGCAGACCAACAGGGTCCTGGAGTTGAGTGTAATAAATTACATTTTGACACTGATTTTATTTCATCAGTCAACAGCTCTTTTATAGGAGAAACTGAACCGATGATGAGAAACTTACAGAATTTAACTATTGAGGAATTAACTAAATTAACTGTTAACTATTGTCATCTTTCAATGTGTCTTTTATTTTACATTAATTAAAAAGAATAGCCCATTTAATATAAACCTAAAATTCGTACCGTACCATCCTCCCTGTCCTGATATAGCAGTGGCCTTTTATCTGTCTGAAACTGCTCCAGCCGATTCTTTTGCCAACAACCTCTGAATTACAGTTTAAAGTCCTTCAGCAGACTCATCCAATTATTCCAGGTAGTCAAGTTATTTATAAGAAATCATATTGGTTATCTTCTAGGTTTTAAGTTGCAACTCTTGGAGTAAACTGCCAGGTTATTAGATATTTCATCCACGCAAAAACTTGCATATACACATGCCCTACAATACCAACTTGTGCAGCTTGGCCACCTGAACCTCACAGACATTCTTAAAACGTTTTCAGTTTGGCATATATGCCCCTGAGAAATCCATGCAAAAAAGGTTATTTCCATATCAAAAAAAAGGGCAAACATTACAGTTCAGCTTTTAGCTCTTTTTGGAGGGTCACAAAATTCTTCTATAAGCTTCAAACTTTTTCATCTTCCCATTTTTGAAGAATATGCAATTAGATTTCTGTAGCTATTATACCATGAAAAAGCCATTTCATTCAAGATTTTTTAAATAATTTTTGTCAGGTTGTTGCTCGGAACTTGAACTTTTGATTCTATGATCCAATTTTCTGTGTTTCCACAATGAAAAACCCACAAATTATTTAAGGATCTATAAGCATCCAAGTTCAGAACCTGTGTAAAATACAGCTGCACAAAAATACCTGCAGTACATTTCTTTCAAAACACACAGTACTTTCAGTTTCATTTTATTTTCAAAAAACTGCATATTTGATCTAATGATATACAAACAAAATCATCTTGTTTTTCGGACATCTTCATTGTTTACTTCTACTTATTGTTTCCTTCTTGTTACATTTTGTGATGTGTTACATTAGATAATGCAATGATTCTCTGTAGCTGTTTGTTGTTAAAGGTGTTTGTACAAACGTGAAAACATAACGACTTTTGCCAACAGCTCCGGTTTTTATAAAGTCTATTGGCAGAAAGCACATTGCCTCACCCAGTCATTCCAGGCACCTAACTCATTTACAAGAAATCACTTCACCTATTCTCCCATGATGCTTTTCTCTTCACCAGCAGTATTCAATGTTTACTTGGCCAGGGTTTCACCTGGAATCCAGGTTTACTCAGGTGACCAGGATAAGTGGAAACAAAAACCCAGCAGACACAATAACCCAACCAAGAATGGGGGTTTCCCAGTACATGGTGTGGATACCTGGTAAAATAAATTAAAGCAGTTCTGTTACATTAAATTACTTTAATTACGACTAATTGGGCAGCAATGGGACAACCATGCAATTTTTTTTTTTTTAGCAATTTTTATTTATCTTACGATAAATAGTAAATATGGCAGAACACAAACACATACTCTCTTTCTGCTTCAACCTTAATTGATAAAATAGACTGTCAGGGCAGAGGTCTGGAACCACTGAGACAGAGGATCATGGGAAGGGTAAAAAGATGAAACTAATATCGATGTTCTTTGGGTGTGTGGTTTGAAACTTATAAAGTGCCAGACATATGGTTTTATGATGCTTGTAAACCACAACCGGTGGGTAGAGTAGAGCTTTAACAAGAGTTGGATTTGTGACAGGTACTTTTCGATCACACAAGTAAAAAACCACATACAAGCTGCTGCTTTTCTGAATGGTTCAATAAAACCAAAACAAATATTAGAGCAGTGTTGATATGCAGGTTGAGTTACCATGCAGGATTTATGGTTATAGGGTTACCATGGAAATATTGGTGTTCTATAGTGATGTATTGATTTGAAGTCCCAAGTCAGCATAAGTATTATGAGTAAGGGATTCTAACACATATCCGATAAATGCTTCCTGTTTTATTTTTGGTTTTGTGCACTTTCCCAAAGAAAAAAAAAGTGGCACAGGTGTGAGCTAACCTGGAGGAAGAGCGCTGAACAGGTGCTTTATGCTCAGGTGACTTGAAAGTTCCTTGGTGCACTGAGAGCCTAATATCTATCCATATTTTGGAATTCATTGCAAAGTTGTCAAGCTCCTTTTCTTCTCTCCATAAAACTGTAGACCAGACCAACAATGGCACATTGCTCAACAGGTCAGGATGAATTACTTTCAGGTGCGCAGAAAAACACCACCAGCTCAAGTTATGCACAGTATGTTTCCATGCTCTGTGCATGAAAACATTTTACCTATGGATGACGGGCTGACATCATAATCATTTGTACTGCCACTGTAAGTTTTGAGTGATGAAATACACTGAATGAACATGACTATTACCCTGCCCCATTCAGACTGACACCTTCCATATGCCAGAAGTCAGCACACTTGTGCATATTTTTACATATTTCTCTGTTCCTAATGTGCAAAGTGCTCCAGATTGTATGTGAGAAACACAGATAGTGGTGGCAGAGTAAGGGTGCTCTACAGTGAGACAGAAGCTACTTCAATCTCTGCCTGAGCTGAGGAATGTAAAATTTGTATCTTTAAACCTGTACCATTAGAATATCATTACTAACATGCAACCTGTGTGTGACATCGAGAGCCGGGATCTAGCACTTGAATTAGTTGCTAGTTACACCTCTCTGTCTCCCTTGTGTTATTCAGTGTTTAAATGTATTTTTCATTATTTAGTGTGTGCATGCATGCCTTCATGTAAGGGTTTCTGCCTTTGTAGTTGTTGTCATCTCACTTATTTGAGCATTTTGTTTATACAGGAAAGGGAACATTTTTATTCACTCCATACGCACACTTCTGCTTTTAACAAACGGAACTCCCTTTCCAACATGCAGTGAATTGCTGCTCTCTGGTGGACATGGGGGCAAATGCATCTCAACTGCAGCTGGAATTCCTGAAATTCCACGGCGCTGAAAGAGCGGAGTGACAACATGAGGGAGACCATTTTAAAAGGGACACAAATCATTTATCTGGAAACGCTGAACAGTCTTTTTATGCAAGACAATGCATTGTATGAGTTTTCATGGAAAAGCATTTTTTGAAAAAGTATTTTCAAACACTTAATATCGTATCGCATTAATAACTGCAATATTAGCCTACATTGCCAACAGAGGTAATGTATATGGCTGTAGTTCAATGCTTGCCAACGTTAAAAGAAAATTTGGTCTACTTCCGGTTCCATCGGCATTGTGATGTGGCGACCCCTCATTGGGTCCAGCGTTATCACATGATTCTTCTGCGCTTCGTCACAGTTTTTAAACACGTCGCGCTAAACTAATCACTCGCATGGTTGACAAAATTGCATGAATGTACAAGTGTGTGGTTAAAAAGCATGACTGGTCGGCCAAAAACAAGGAGGAAGAAGCCACGATAAGGACGCTTTTTGAAGTAATTGTCTTGATGCCGATGTTTGAATACTAGCTTCGCCAGTTAGCCTGCCTACACGGATCTCGAAGTTGCTGTTAGCTGTGATTAGCATACATTGAGACTTGCAGCTCAAGGTGTTGGTTTCTCTTTGTAATCTTTTGTAGCTTCATTTAATGTTAGTTACCTCGTCTGTATTAATTCACTGAACTATAGACTAAAGACAGAGCGTATGGCAGAATAAATGCCATTATTTAATTTTTTTTTACGACAGAGCTTTCTAGAAATGGAACAGGCTAAAGAGATCACCTGCGAGGTGAAAAAATGTTTAATTCAGATATCGGTATCTGTATGATAAACGTGCCAGTAGTCAATAAAACCATGCTCTGCGGTTTTTGGCGTACGAATCGGCTATACATCTGTGTAGCTAATCAGTTCTTTGTTAGTTTAAGCGAGTGGAGGGAGGATTTTCATTTGCTCAAGCCCTCCGTGTTAATTCCTCCGACGGAGTCAACCATAAACATCCCTTCCTGCAGGGATATGGCCCAGGATGCACTGCGATGCGTGCTCGCTCGCCCACGTGTTTAACTTGAATATTATGCTCTTGCTACCAAAGAAGTAGCGAATTTTAAAACAAAGTTCAAAGACCTCCTAGGTCGATTGGTCATACAATCCATTCGATGAATTAATCAGCTTTCCAAAAAGTACAAAGACGTTTTGGCCATGGCGTTTTAACAATGTTTCACTTCTCAAGATGGTGGAGGCATAGCATGCATTTTAAGAATAACCTACATTTTCAGAATGTTGAAATGTAACAATTACACTACCCTTTGCTTCAGTCATCCACACAGTATGAGCACGTTTTTTGAAATCACCATTTAACATACCAGTATAATTGCCTATAGGAGCAGAATTTCTGGTTAATTATTCTGATATTGATTTTTATTTTTTGCTAGTTTGGTTTCCGGCTAAGATAGTATCATTATACCCATTAAACAATGGACGTCACCTGAATTGCTTCGGTAAATATCCAGCGGTATGACTGGATGGTTTGGAAACAGTTGGTGTTTCAAGCCCCCTGTGTGACCATAGTAGGGTCAGTGCAACTGTTGGGCCCTTGAGCTAAGCTAGTAGCCCTATGCACTAGCAGACAACAAAAAGGTACGAGTAGGTTGCTTTGTAAGAGGTAAGAAATAAGAATTTAATTCTCAAAATGTCAGATTATGTCCACAAGCTCAAGATGAAATAAGACATACTAATCAGTCATTCTTTTCTGTCTTTCCCTACCTATTTTCAGGGTGAACAGTGAAATGGAGGAAGCTGCCATTTTGTTCAATAAGGATGAGTTTAACTGTTCTAAGAGCTGTTCTCAGTGCTCATATTTCTGGCGATTCTCTTTACAGTGGGAAAAGTCCACATCGTGGAGGAGGGGTGCACCAGAGAGGACATCTTACAGTGTGAGTCTGTGATTAACACTGAAGTAAATCACTTAGCCAGCATGTATGTATGTGTCTATATTCCTAACACTTGGGGCATGTCATTCATCCCCTCCTTCAGATCCATGTTGATTTAAACAGCACTTAACACACAGATCTGTAATCTATGTCCCACAGCTACACATCCTGTACAAAAGGTGGCTACAATCATGTATTTGGAAACATAAAGGGAATGGTAATAGAGAACTCTATTAAAATATGAAAAATGACAGAGCACAAAGAGGAAAATACCGTGCCTAAATTGCTTTTGTAAATATTCAGCTGTAGGAGAATTGAGGACAGTGTGGAAATGTATGCTGCCTGTGATAATCATGTCTAATGAATACATAAAATAAAAAAGCATTCATTTCCATGTCGGGGATGGGGGTGATGAGGTGTATTAAATATGAAAGTAATGTGATGATTATGATTTCTGAGCTCTCTTCTCTCCTTCTCCTCCATCAGATTCCTGTCGGCTCACTCTGGACCCCAACACAGTGAATAGAAAACTCCGTCTGTCTGAGGGGTACAGAGAGGCGACACGTGTGGAAGAGACCCAGCCATATCCTGATCACCCAGAGAGATTTGACTACTGGGAGCAAGTGCTGTGCAGAGAGGGTCTGTCTGGACGCTGTTACTGGGAGGCTGAGTGGAGGGGGGAGGGCGGGGTTCATATAACAATGTCATATAAAGACATCAGCCGGAAAGGAGAGGGTGATGAGTCTGCTCTGGAAAATGACACAAGTCCTGGAATTTGTTCTGCTCTCCTTCCTACTGCGTTTCCTGGTACCAGAATAGGAGGCAAATGGTCCCTCCCCCTCCTCCTCCTCCAGAATAGGAGTGTACCTGGATCACAGGGCAGGAACTCTGTCCTTCTACAGCGTCTCTGACACAATGACCCTCCTGCACAGAGTCCAGACCACATTCACTCAGCCCCTCTATGCTGGGTTTGGGTTTAATTACCCTGTAGCTTCTGTAAAATTGTGCGACCTGTGACTCTGGTGAGGGAAGATCAACTTGTGGCCAAGACACCTGATGTGGACTCAGAGGGTTGTTGGTTCAAGCCCCAGTGTAGCCACAAAAAGATCGGTGCAGCTGTTGGGCCCCTGAGCAAGGCCCTTAATCCACATTGCTCCCAGGGCGGAATGGCCCCTGGTTACAGTCAGATCAACTGCAAGTCACTTTGGATAAAAGCATCAGCGAAGTAAAAAGGCATAATTTGTAAAATTGTGAGACTATCTTGAATATTATGGGTTATTGTAAGGTCTATCAAGACCATTTCAGGGCAGAATGGAAGAGTGAATTCATGTTTTGCCGTTGTTAAAACAATTATGGTAATTTAAATAAAATCTTCTCAACTGTAGTTTTTCATGTTGTTTTTGTTCCTCCTGTAAACATCATATAGCCTCTTTAATTGTACATTGCATGCATTTATTGAAGGATCATATTTGAAATGGTAGCACTGTACATTTTTTGGGTTTTATTTGTTGCTTTCTATTATGTCTATGGGTCTTAATAATTTTAGCTAGTTAGCCAGCCAGTGCCGGCCAGCCACTGTGTCTGGCTCCCTACGGGTTAAAAGGCAGAGTGGGCGGTTTATTTGGCTGCTGATTGGTTAAAATGCAGCGTGGGAGGTCTGTGTGGGCCCAGTGAACGAGATACTGCAGGCAGTGGGTAGCCTTCCTGCGGTTTACAACACAGTGTGGAGTGAACTTCCTGTTTAGAGTTATAATGGCAGATGTTCTAAACAGGAAATGTAGCGGAGTCACCCAGTGGGCTGATATTAAGGTGAAAGGTATCTGTTGTGAAACCCATTCCTTTATCATGACTGTTTCACACACAGTGGCCCCTCCCACATGAGAGTGTAAGCATTTATTTGTGAATGAATGGGGGTGCTGATGTGTGCAGTGGGGCTGTGGAGCTCTTCGACTTCAGCCTGCAGCTCTGAGCTGCGCGCCTGCAGGAATGGAGACTCCAGCTCCCTCTGAGATGCACAGAGGAACCTAAAAGGAGGTGGAAAAAGGAGCACGGGGGAACACTGAGACTGCAACACACTACACTGGGCCCTGTATGGCTGCGTTCCAATACTCAAATTTGTCTCCTCCTTTCCTCCGTGCCCTGGAAACTGATTATGTGTCCTCCTTCCCTCCACTGTTCCAAAACAAAATCTCGCCTCCTCCTTTCCTCCTTTCCCATTTCCTCCTTTCCTCCAAACGATGGAAACATCGATGTATCCTACCGCAGAAGTCTTTTCACATTTCTGAGTGACATCACTGTGCTCAAGACCAGTCAGATTAAAGACCTTCCCACTGAATATGAAGCTTTACTGACGTCATCTCAAGGGCTACTGACAGCGAAGTATTTAACGATCGAGGGTTATAAAACCAGAGCAATAGAACACGCTCGCATCTTGATTCCAAGATGCAACACTACTGCACACCTAGCGGCAGTGTTGCTGTGGTAAAAAAATGACTTTATGGATCTAGTGAACAATTGTTAAGTGTGCTGTAAAGGTTCTCAGGAAACATTTTGACCTGAAGCCTGCGTCATTCCTGGCTTACCTGAAGGGATTATTTCATGCCGGCCGGATCCGTAGCTGCTTAAGTGTGTCTTGTAGCTAACTATCAATTATTTAATAGAAAAATATGAATGCAAAATACAACTTTCTGTTCATGGATTGTTTTTACATCTTATACTGACTGTTACAGCATAAAATCGGTAGCAAAGTCATGTAATATAACTGGATGAATGATGATAATGTACCTGTCACTTTATGATCTAAACAGAAGTGTGTAATGTAATTAATAGTGTTGATTATGTCCTAAAAGTCATTCTGTGTTGAATGTTACGATTACATCATGAAATTATTTGTATTGTTTTTTTTTTTTCTTTTATTTCTTTGTGACATTATGAGCAGACGGGGTAATGGTTCAGTTCAGAAACATGATGGTGTTTCCATGTGAGCAAGCAAATTGATGGTCTAGTAACCAGATTCAGAATTCACAAATGAAGCGTTTTAGAGCAGCAGTGCTGATCAGAGCGTAAGTCTCCCAATTACAGGGCTCATCCATTTTCATTCTCGTGTGACTGTTTGTGTGTGATTGTAGCAGCAGTGTGACTTGTATTTGTTTGTGATTATAACAGTGGTGAGAGAGTGAAAGAGCGAGTGTATGTGTGCGTGAATGTGATTACAGCATATCTCACAGTGTGGAACAGCAGAGCTGACAGGATTCTGTATTTTATGTGCTGGTGAAAGTCTGCTCTCTCCCTACACTCCCTGCTCTGCTCAGCCTGGCCTCAGTCCAACACCACACCTCCTGCAGCTGGGGGCAGAACCAGGAAGTCCCTCCTACTCTTGCTCTCTCTCCCTTTCTCTCTCGCTTGCACAATTTCTTAAAACCGAAACTAAACTAACTCTGTCTCTGTTAGTGTGTGCAGTAAAATGGCAGAGGCCAGTATCTCAGTTTTACAAGATCAGTTCAGCTGTTCAATCTGTCTGGATCTACTGAAGGATCCGGTGGCTATTCCCTGTGGACACAGTTACTGTATGGGATGTATTAAGGACTGCTGGGATCAGGATGATCATACTGGTGTCTACAGCTGTCCCCAGTGCAGACAGACCTTCACCCCAAGGCCTGTTCTGGGCAGAAACACCATGCTGGCTGAAATGGTGGAGAAACTGAAGAAGACAGGACTCCAAGCTGCTCCTCCTGCTCACTGTTACGCTGGACCTGGAGACGTGGCGTGTGATGTCTGCACTGGGAGAAAGCTAAAAGCAGTCAAGTCCTGTCTGGTGTGTCTGGCCTCTTACTGTGAAACTCACCTCAAATGTCATGATGAACTCAACCCAGGAAAGAGACACAAACTGGTCCAAGCCACTGGAAACCTTCAGGAGAAGATCTGCCCTCATCATGACAAACTGCTGGAGGTTTACTGTCGTACTGATCAGCAGTGTATCTGTTATCTGTGTACGATGGTTAAACACAAAGGCCATGATACAGTCTCAGCTGCAGCAGAGAGGACTGAGAAAAAGGTAAGACTGGAATTGTTTACATATGACTTGTAAGAGTGCTTCTATGATAAATTATTGGTAGATAGACTGTGTAAATTAGACATAAATAAGGTCAAAGGTTAACAGTGATAAAGCAGTAAGAGCAGGAAGTGAGAAGAAGCCAGCTCCCTGTGACTGCTCTTTTCAAACCCCTCACCCCCCTATTCAAAACGTACTCCCCTACAGAATGACATGAAGAGCTGGAAACGTTGTCATGGTATTTTGTGTAATGTGGAAAACAATTAATTTGATTCAAATAAAATCTGTCAGCAGAAACAGTTGGGGGAGACACCAAAGCAAGTCCAGCAGAAAATCCAGGAGAGAGAGAGGGAACTGCAGAAACTAAGACAGGCTGTGCAGTCACTCAAGGTGGGTACTGACCAGAGGAGAAGACAACAGCTGGCTGCTGGAAGAGCCATTTCAGGGCTCAGTCAGGGCTCTCCTCCAGTCAGCCAGTGAGGAGCCCAGTGTTGGGCCACTTTCCAGCCCTGTGGGGCTCAATCCCACTGAGCCACACTGTGGGGAACAGGCTGTCTGGGGTCCCAGTAAGAGCTGAGTGAAAGGCCTAGTTCAAATGTACAGCCCTCTTCTCTCTGTGTCTCCTAACAGCGCTCTGCACAGGCAGCAGTGGAGGACAGTGAGAGGATCTTTACTGAGCTGATCCGCTCCATTGAGAGAAGGCGCTCTGAGGTGAAAGAGCTGATCAGAGATCAGGAGAAGGCTGCAGTGAGTCGGGCTGAAGGACTCCTGGAGCGACTGGAGCAGGAGATTGCTGAGCTGAGGAGGAGAGACGCTGAGCTGGAGCAGCTTTCACACACAGAGGATCACATCCATTTCCTCCAGGTAACATCACTGGCTCTCTGACAATCTGCACTGTGTACATTGTACATACATGGTGAGGCGTGTTCCTCATTCACAAAGATCTGCTCCTGGCATCTCTACAGGAATGTGTATTGAGACTATTTGGCTCTCTGTCTGTCTGTAGAGCTGTCAGTCTGTCTGTGCCCCTCCTGGACCTGGAGACTTACCCAGCATCACTGTCAATCCACACCTCTCTTTTGAAGCTGTGAGGAAATCTGTCTCTGAACTGAAGGAGCAACTGGTGGACGTTTGTACAGTGGAATTATCGGGGAGCTCTCTATCAGGTTATTACTGCGGAAATACCTCTGTTCAACTTATATGTGTTAGTAGTGTCGTCAGAGTACAGCCCTCTGTTTATAGTGAGTTTATAATGCATTCAATGACTGCCAGAGCTCCCTGCTCACACTCAGTGTACAGTATGAGTGTAGTCAGAGTACACACACACACCCTGCTGCTGTGGTTCTCAGTTCACGGTAGTGCTAACTCAGTGTACAGTATGAGTGTAGTCAGAGTACACACACACACACACACACACACACACACACCCTGCTGCTGTGGTTCTCAGTGCAGGGTAGTGCTAACTCAGTGTACAGTATGAGTGTAGTCAGAGTACACACACACACATACACACATGCACGCACACATTCACACACACACACCCTGCTTCTGTGGTTCTCAGTTCACGGTAGTGCTAACTCAGTGCACAGTATGAGTGTAGTCAGAGTACACACACACACACACACACACTCTGCTGCTGTGGTTCTCAGTGCAGGGTAGTGCTAACTCAGTGTGCAGTATGAGTGTAGTCAGAGTACACACACACACACACACACACTCTGCTGCTGTGGTTCTCAGTGCAGGGTAGTGCTAACTCAGTGTACAGTATGAGTGTAGTCAGAGTACTGGCCCTCTGGGTTGTTTCTGAGCGCAGTGAGTTTATGTTGCTTCCTGGTCTGTTCATTTCTCTGCTCTGCAGGGTCCTGTATCTCTGCTACCTGCTCTCTGTCTGCTCGCCATGGCAACCAAGAAAGTGGCCACTTACCATCCTGCTCTTGCAAAGACATGAAAATTTTAATATTATATATATTAAACATAATATTCGTAGTTCCTGTGTGCGTTTTTCCATTTTAATTTACATGCCTTTAATGTCTTAAAAGAAATTTTCAGAAATTTTAATTTAGACGGTAATTTCAGGTCTTCCTCTTTGCTGTGTCTCTCCTGACAGTGAAAGAAGTCCATATTGCAGAGCCCAGGACCAGAGAGGACTTCTTACAATGTGAGTCTGTAATTAAAAATTATTTGAATGAGAAAAGCAACAGGTGAGATGAGAGAAGATATGAAAAAAGCTATTCAAAGTAATTTCACATTATATATAATAGACTTATGTGAGAGATGTCACAGATCCCTGTTATTTTACCTGGATCCTAGTTAATCCTGGCATTTAATATGTGAAATGTGGACAGTACATCATAATGTATGTCCCACATCAACATATTGTGTACAGAAAGTTACGATAATAATGTAATGTAGTGACAACAGCAATGGTTAGGGAACCTGGCTTTGTAACTCAGAGGTTGCAGGCTTCAGTCCTAGGTAGGCCACCACACCCCTGAATTGCCTCAGTAAGAATCCAGCTGTAAAATAAATGTATAGTGTATCTTATAGGCTGTGTCGTTTTCTCTAATCGATATCTTATTGCCCTGTGAAAAAAATGTCATACCCGACAAAAATAAAGAAAAATATTTTATGCTGAGTATGAGCTATGCAATGATGTGTATGAAAAAATGTGATGATAATTGACCTCACTGCTATCAATCCTCTCCTCCATCAGATTCCTGTCGGCTCACACTGGACCCCAACACTGCGCAGATAGACCTCTGTCTGTCTGAGGGGAAGAGAGACGTGACACATGTCAGAGAGACCCAGCCATACCCTGATCACCCAGAGAGATTTAAGAGCAGTAACCAGGTGCTGTGCAGAGAGGGTCTGTCTGGACGCTGTTACTGGGAGGCTGAGTGGAGCGGGGAGGGTGGGGTGGAAATTGCAGTGTCATATAAAGAGATCCGCAGGAGAGGATGGGGTAGTGACTGCTGCCTGGGGTCTAATGACAGGTCCTGGAGTTTGAGCTGCTCTCCTTCCATTTACTCTTTCTGGCACAATAATAATCGCACTGAAATCCCTGTGCCCTCCTCCTGCAGAATAGGAGTGTACCTGGATCACAGGGCAGGAACTCTGTCCTTCTACAGCATCTCTGACACAATGACCCTCCTGCACAGAGTCCAGACCACATTCACTCAGCCCCTCTATGCTGGGTTTGGGGTTTATATTGCTGGGTCCTCTGTGAAACTGTGTGATCTGAGCTGAGGGAGAGAGATAAGATCAGCTGTAGCCAGAGAGAGAGAGAGAGACAGTGCAGAGAGAAAGAGGAGAAGTAAATTAAATGTATGAGCTGAAACATAAGGGAGTGCTGAGGGGCTCAGTCAGTAAAGATCCTCAGTGTGAGCAGGGCTCTGTGTCACAGCTTTAGAGATTAATCACTCATTTATCAAACATATCAACCACTGCTTTAACTTTCAATGTGCTTTCATTGCTTACATGATAAATTTGATGTTGCATATTCTTGTTTTTATGTTGTCACAGCACAGAAAAACGGCTGTTGTCAGACAGAAATGATATTAAATCAGTTAGATAATATACTCTCTAAAGACACCAGCACATGCTATTACCCATTAGCTCACACTCTCTAAACACACTAGCACATGCTTTACCCATTAGCTCACACTCTCTAAACACACTAGCACATGCTATTACCCATTAGCTCACACTCTCTAAACACACTAGCACATGCTATTACCCATTAGCTCACACTCTCTAAACACACTAGCACATGCTATTACCCATTAGCTCATACATTCTAAACACACTAGCACATGCTATTACCCATTAGCTCACACTCTCTTAACACACTAGCACATGCTATTACCCATTAGCTCACGCTCTCTAAACACACTAGCACATGCTATTACCCATTAGCTCACACTCTCTAAACACACTAGCACATGCTATTACCCATTAGCTCATACATTCTAAACACACTAGCACATGCTTTACCCATTAGCTCACACTCTCTAAACACACTAGCACATGCTATTACACATTAGCTAATGCACTCTCTAAACACACTAGCACATGCTATTACCCATTAGCTCATACATTCTAAACACACTAGCACATGCTTTACCCATTAGCTCACACTCTCTAAACACACTAGCACATGCTATTACACATTAGCTAATGCACTCTCTAAACACACTAGCACATGCTATTACCCATTAGCTCACACTCTAAAAACACACTAGCACATGCTATTACACATTAGCTAATGCACTCTCTAAACACACAAGTGCATGCATGCACTAGTACATGCTATTACACACAGTATCAGAGGTTTTTAGCTGGGTCTGTGCTATGAAGGTAACTTTTGTTACACACATCTGATACTTTGTCACTCAGGTTAAGACAATAATTATCACTATATTTGATTGACAGGATGGAATAAAATGTTGAGGTATATCATGATGGATAAATTCACAAAATCAAATGCTGGACTTAATTAATTTGAATCACTTGCAGTTAATCTAATGATTAATTAAGCCAATGAAGATGATATTATTGAAAGATTATTATTTTTATTCCTCCAAAATTGGAGCAAAAGGAACGTAAGATGGCAGGGAATGTACCTTTAAGGACAGAGGAAATGGAGATTTGTAGCATCTTCTGTAATGATCACTCTGTCAGCAGAAGGGTTTAATTTGAATTAATGTGAGGGTGGCTTAAATATGAAAGATTATTGTAATGTCTATTGACATTGATTTCAGAGAGGAATAGAAGAGTGGATATGTGTAATGTAATGTTTAATCATTTATAATTTCAATAAAAATACTACATCATATCATATTTTGTTTTATGAAGTTGAATTTCATAAATATCGGACAGGTACTGTAAAGTAAGATATCTGATGTGATTCCCAGGCTTTTGTAATGACTGTTTGACACAGAGTTTCCCTGCAAGTGAGTTTACGCGTTTATTGGTGCATAAAGTGCCTTCTCCAGCAGCGGATGGAGGTGCTACGGTGTGTTCACCTTTTAACTGTTAACCTAACTCGGGTTGGCAACCTTTACTATCAAAAGAGCCATTTTTGGCCAAAAAAATATGTCTGGAGCCGCAAAACATATTTGAGCCTTGTAATGAAGATAACGCAGCATATGAACTCTAAATTAACCTATCAACATGACGAATAGGTGTATATGAGCATTCATTAAAATGTGACTACTCTGCAATGGGCTATTTCTGATTATTTGGTGCTTCAATTTTTCATTTCCATTACAATAATACCGTGTTTTGTTGCATTTATGACATCATAGCACTACAATAAAGAAAACTGTGAACATCTTTTGTTATTTTTATTGGTGGATGCTATTACCAAAAAAACTGAACAATTGTGAAGGGGAGAAAACAGCCACTGGCATGAATAAGCCTACTTTGAAATAGAGCTGCTATAAAGAGCTATGCAGGCCTACTTTGAGTCCTCCCTGTGTTTGTGCAAATGAATAAAATAAAGAGTAGCCTACTCTGATAATAAGTAAAACATATAGCAGCCTAATAGCTGTAAAAAGTAAAAGGTCCAGTGTACCCTGTGCTAAAGGAGATGAAGCACTGAAGTGCCTTTCCTAAGCATTCAGAGAATTTGAGCAGCTCTTATCATGGCTGCTACTATATATCTACTTAGATACTTCCGGCTCATTTCACTCAGTTAGGAACCTTCCTAAGCAAAAAGGACTATTCGAATGCATGGTTTGGGAACCACTTCATCCAGGAACACTTCATCTCACATTTAGTGCACTGATGCCCTCTGGTGGATGTGGGGGAAAATGCATCTGAACAGCAGCTGGAATTCCACAGCACTGACAGGACAGAGTAACAGCATGAGAGAGACCATTTAAAAAGGACACACATTATAAGTACAGTTTTTATACATGTGGGAGAACTCTACCTTGTATGGTTAGAGTTCTTCATGAAAAATAAACCTCACACAGTACTTTATAATATGCCACACAACAATACCTCGGCTCTGTTAACTCCTTGGTTCTGATTGGTCGATTCTGCATGTGAGCTCAGATATTTTGTTTGCTGTGGGATTCTTACACCAGCAGATGTTTGTATCACAAATGACCCTGATCAGTCACAGGTGGGTTCAGAGCTGAACTGACGTTAACCTGCAGAAGTGTTGGGCTGCAGCCTCCCACTTCACTGTGGTAACAGAAGAATAAAATCACAAATATGAAATTATCATTTTTCTACAGTATCTTTAAAGATCATGAACTGCCTATTATCTTTGTAGGACACAATGCTTTCAACAATCTGAGGGTATTTTCATCTGTGAGCGGTCCACCTGGTCTGTGTACAATTGAACATTTAATTTCTCTCCCAAACTCAAGCAGGGGGTCGCCCTGCAGATTGTGTGGGTCTGTGAGGGTGAAACTTCTCATTCATATCAGGGGTCTGTATTAGTATGAACTTGTCCATCAGTGATTTCTGTCAGGCTTTTCATGATGCTAACATTTACAAGAACACCCAGCTACCCTTTCATGGTATTTTGACTTGTTGTTTTTCTGCCATGGGTACAGGCTCTGTCCTACAGCCAAAACACTGCAAATCAAAACTGTGAACTACAGCACAGCAGTGAGAGACACTGTGTGTTCTATGTGCTGGTGAAAGTCTGCTCTCTCTCTACACTCCCTACTCTGCTCAGCCTGGCCTCAGTCCAACACCACATCTATTGCAGGTACAGGTAGAACCAGTAAGTCCCTCCCACTCTCTCTCGCACGTAATTTCAGAGAAATGAAACTAAACTAACTCTGTCTCTTTTCATGTTTGCAGTAAAATGGCAGAGGCCAGTATCTCAGTTTTACAAGATCAGTTCAGCTGTTCCATCTGTCTGGATCTGCTGAAGGATCCGGTGACTATTCCCTGTGGGCACAGTTACTGTATGGGCTGTATTAAGGACTGCTGGGATCAGGATGATCATACTGGTGTCTACAGCTGTCCCCAGTGCAGAGAGACCTTCACCCCAAGGCCTGTTCTAAGAAGAAACACCATGATGGCTGACATGATGGAGAACCTGAAGAAAATGGGACTCCAAGCTGCTCCTCCTGCTCAGTGTTACGCTGGACCTGGAGACGTGGCGTGTGATGTCTGCACTGGGAGAAAGCTCAAAGCTGTCAAGTCCTGTCTGGTATGTCTGGCCTCTTACTGTGAAACTCACCTCCAGCCTCACTATGAATCTCCTGCTCTTAAGAAGCACAAACTGGTCCAAGCCACTGGACACCTGCAGGAGAAGATCTGCTCTCATCATGACAAACAGCTGGAGCTTTACTGTCGTACTGATCAGCAGTGTATCTGTTATCTGTGTACAATGGATGAACACAGAGGCCATGATACAGTCTCAGCTGCAGCAGAGAGGACTGAGAAACAGGTAAGACTGGAACTCTTTCCTGATAGCTTTTAATTTTTAAGAGTGATGACAGCTATACTCATAAAAATGTACACCTATAAATCCAGGTTTCTGAGGGAAATCAAAGAAGTTCAGAATGAATCAAAGAGGGTTTATATGAATGAAAACATGGTCTGAAGTCTACAGTGATAAAACAGTAAGAGCATGAAGTGAACAAAAGTTAGCTCTCGGTAACAGTTCTGTTCACACCTGAATTCACTCCCTGAATGGGGAACAACATGACTGGAGCAGCTACTTTAATAACACTGTTCAGAGGCTTCATGCATGAGACTGGCTCTCTCCCACACACAGACAAGAAATGTGACATTTTCAAAGAGTTTTATATGATTTGAAATTTTTAAATGTAATTAAGGTGTTGTACTGTTATACTTGTCATTGTATTTTGTAAAATATGAAAATAAAATGTATCATGTGGTAAATCTATGCAGTGAATAGATTTTGACTTGTTAAAAATCTATCAACAGAAAGAGCTGGGGGAGACACAGAGGAAATTCCAGCAGAGAATCCAGGAGAGAGAGAAGGAGCTGCAGGATCTGAGACAGGCTGTGCAGTCACTCACGGTGGGTACTGACCAGAGGAGAAGACAACAGCTGGCTGCTGGAAGAGCCATTTCAGGGCTCAGTCAGGGCTCTCCTCCAGTCAGCCAGTGAGGAGCCCAGTGTTGGGCCACTTTCCAGCCATGTGGGGCTCAATCCCACTGAGCCACACTGTGGGGAACAGGCTGTCTGGGGTCCCAGTAAGAGCTGAGTGAAAGGCCTAGTTCAAATGTACAGCCCTCCTCTCTCTGTGTCTCCTAACAGCGCTCTGCACAGGCAGCAGTGGAGAACAGTGAGAGGATCTTTACTGAGCTGATCCGCTCCATTGAGAGAAGGCGCTCTGAGGTGAAAGAGCTGATCAGAGATCAGGAGAAGGCTGCAGTGAGTGAGGCTGAAGGACTCCTGGAGCGACTGGAGCAGGAGATTGCTGAGCTGAGGAGGAGAGACGCTGAGCTGGAGCAGCTTTCACACACAGAGGATCACATCCACTTCCTCCAGGTAACATCACTGGCTCTCTGACAATCTGCACTGTGTACGTTGTACATACATGGTGAGGCGTGTTCCTCATTCACAAAGATCTGCTCCTGGCATCTCCACAGGAATGTGTGTTGAGATTTTTGGTTCTCTCTCTGTCTGTCTGTCTGTAGAGCTGTCAGTCTGTCTGTGCCCCTCCTGGACCTGGAGACTTACCCAGCATCACTGTCAATCCACACCTCGCTTTTGAGGCTGTGAGGAAATCTGTCTCTGAACTGAAAGATCGACTGGAGGACTTCTGCAAGGAGGGATTAGTCAAGATCTCTCAAACAGGTTAATACTGATTATTTTAATACCTTTTCTGATTTTTCATAATCACACACATACTCTGAGGCTGAATGTGAATGAGAACTTCATGCAGACATACTGACCTGTGAAAATCAGTATGATCACCTGTGTGTCACTGAGATATCTGGACATTGGAAATGATCACATCTGATATCCAGATGAATCCAGGGATGTTGCGTGCCTAAAAGTTCATTTAGTTAACCTTGTGCTGTGGAGTGTGTGAAGAGACGGCTCTCAGAGGTGTGATCTCAGCGCTCATCTCTGTATGTGTTTCATGCATTATGTGTTCAGTGCAGTGAGTTTATGTTGCTTCCTGGTCTGTTCATTGCTCAGCTCTGCAGGGTCCTGTATCTCTGCTACCTGCTCTCTGTCTGCTCGCCATGGCAACCAGGGAAATCTGCTACATTGTTGCAGTTTCAAACTTTCAATTCCAACTGTCACTGCAGTTTGAAACCAAACTGCCAGAAATACTGACCCTCCTACTGAGCTCTCTCAAATTTAATCCACATTTTGTTTCATGTTTTCACTTGTAGTTCCTGTATGAATTTCATTTAGGTTAACAAGTTATGTAAATAGTTTAAACACCATTGCAGTTGTCCAAGAAATGTGATGATAAAGGTTATTTTATGTGCTCAATTTTTCTTTATATTCTCCTGACAGTGAAAGAAGTCCATATTCTGCAGGGCAGGACCAGAGAGATCTTCTTACAATGTGAGTCTGACATTAAAACCAAATGAATACAGTCATGCATTTTGATTCTTGGGGAATTTAAAATATAAAAATTACTGAGATCAGTGAGAAATGTATTTGACCTGAATTGCTTCAGTAAATATCTGGCTGTTTAAATGTATACTGTGTACAATGTAAGATAAATAAGATACTCTGGATAAGCCTGTATAGTTATAGACTTGATGTAAAACTTGAAGAAAATTATGACACTGAAATGTCTGTAAAATACAAGGAGATAAAAAAACATTAAAAACCCAAATTTATTAAATTTATTCAATTAATTATTTATTTGCATCATAAATAAAAATAAGTAATGTAATGATTACTGAGCTCTCTTCTCTCCTTCTCCTCCATCAGATTCCTGTCGGCTCACACTGGATCCCAACACAGCGCATAGAAACCTCCGTCTGTCTGAGGGGAACAGAGAGGCGACACATGTGGTAGAGATCCAGCCATATCCTGATCACCCAGAGAGATTTGACTACAGGCTCCAAGTGCTGTGCAGAGAGGGTCTGTCTGGACGCTGTTACTGGGAGGCTGAGTGGATTGGGGGGGGGTTTATAGCAGTGTCATATAAAGGGATCTGCAGGAAAGGATGGGGTAATGACTCTGCTCTGGGACGTAATGACAAGTCCTGGAGTTTGTTCTGCTCTCCTTCCAGTTACTCTTTCTGGCACAATAATGAGAGCACTGAAATCCCTGTGCCCTCCTCTTCCTCCAGAATAGGAGTGTACCTGGATCACAGGGCAGGAACTCTGTCCTTCTACAGCATCTCTGACACAATGACCCTCCTGCACAGAGTCCAGACCACATTCACTCAGCCCCTCTACCCTGGGTTTTGGGTTTATCTCTCTGGGTCCTCTGTAAAACTGTGTGATCTGAGCTGAGGGAGAGAAATAAGATCAGCTGTAGTCAGAGAGAGAGAAAGAGTTAAACAGTGCAGAGAGAAAGAGGAGAAGTAAATAAAATGTATGAGCTGAAACATAAGGGAGTGCTGAGGGGTGCAGTCAGTAAAGACCCTCAGTGTGGACTCTGTGTGTTACAGCTTTAGAGATTAATCACTCAGCAGCAAATCAGTTACTGCTTTAATTTAACAATCAACCACACAGCTGGTGTACAGAGAGGGTACATTTCATCACATTGTGAGACTTTATTAGACATTACTGGGTAACTGCATAGTCATAAGGAGAGCCAGGACAGGAGTGTGTTATAAACATATGTATGGAGTTTGTACTGCATGTTTGTATTGAATTTACTTCATGGTGTGAAATAGAATCCAACGATAGAATAAGGTGGAAATGTTGACTGTTAAAATCAGGGGTAGAGGTGCTGACTCGCAGAATCAGGGGTAGAGGTGATGACTCACAGAATCAGGGGTAGAGGTGATGACTCACAGAATCAGGGGTAGAGGTGCTGACTCGCAGAATCAGGGGTAGTGGTGCTGACTCGCAGAATCAGGGGTAGAGGTGATGACTCACAGAATCAGGGGTAGAGGTGATGACTCACAGAATCAGGGGTGGAGGTGATGACTCACAGAATCTGGGGTAGAGGTGCTGACTCACAGAATCAGGGGTAGAGGTGATGACTCACAGAATCAGGGGTAGAGGTGATGACTCACAGAATCAGGGGTAGAGGTGCTGACTCACAGAATCAGGGGTAGAGGTGCTGACTCACAGAATCAGGGGTAGAGGTGATGACTCACAGAATCAGGGGTAGAGGTGCTGACTCACAGAATCAGGGGTAAAGGTGCTGACTCACAGAATCAGGGGTAGAGGTGATGACTCACAGAATCAGGGGTAGAGGTGCTGACTCACAGAATCAGGGGTAGAGGTGCTGACTCACAGAATCAGGGGTAGAGGTGATGACTCACAGAATCAGGGGTAGAGGTGCTGACTCACAGAATCAGGGGTAGAGGTGCTGACTCACAGAATCAGGGGTAGAGGTGATGACTCACAGAATCAGGGGTAGAGGTGATGACTCACAGAATCAGGGGTGGAGGTGATGACTCACAGAATCTGGGGTAGAGGTGCTGACTCACAGAATAAGGGGTAGAGGTGATGACTCACAGAATCAGGGGTAGAGGTGATGACTCACAGAATCAGGGGTAGTGGTGCTGACTCACAGAGTCAGGGGTAGACGTGCTCACTCACAGAATCAGGGGTAGAGGTGCTGCCTCACAGAATCAGGGGTAGAGGTGCTGACTCACAGAATAAGGGGTAGAGGTGCTGACTCACAGAATCAGGGGTAGAGGTGATGACTCACAGAATCAGGGGTAGAGGTGCTGACTCACAGAATCGGGGTAGAGGTGCTGACTCACAGAATCAGGGGTAGAGGTGATGACTCACAGAATCAGGGGTAGAGGTGCTGACTCACAGAATCAGGGGTAGAGGTGCTGACTCACAGAATCAGGGGTAGAGGTGCTGACTCACAGAATAAGGGGTAGAGGTGCTGACTCACAGAATCAGGGGTAGAGGTGCTGACTCAGAGAATCAGGGGTAGAGGTGCTGACTCACAGAATCAGGGGTAGAGGTGCTGACTCACAGAATAAGGGGTAGAGGTGCTGACTCACAGAATCAGGAGTAGAGGTGCTGACTCACAGAATCAGGGGTAGAGGTGCTGACTCACAGAATCAGGGGTAGAGGTGATGACTCACAGAATCAGGGGTAGAGGTGCTGACTCACAGAATAAGGGGTAGAGGTGATGACTCACAGAATCAGGGGTAGAGGTGATGACTCAGAGAATCAGGGGTAGAGGTGCTGACTCACAGAATCAGGGGTAGAGGTGCTGACTCACAGAATAAGGGGTAGAGGTGCTGACTCACAGAATCAGGAGTAGAGGTGCTGACTCACAGAATCAGGGGTAGAGGTGCTGACTCACAGAATAAGGGGTAGAGGTGATGACTCACAGAATCAGGGGTAGAGGTGCTGACTCACAGAATAAGGGGTAGAGGTGATGACTCACAGAATCAGGGGTAGAGGTGATGACTCACAGAATCAGGGGTAGTGGTGCTGACTCACAGAGTCAGGGGTAGACGTGCTCACTCACAGAATCAGGGGTAGAGGTGCTGCCTCACAGAATCAGGGGTAGAGGTGCTGACTCACAGAATAAGGGGTAGAGGTGCTGACTCACAGAATCAGGGGTAGAGGTGCTGACTCACAGAATCAGGGGTAGAGGTGCTGACTCACAGAATCGGGGTAGAGGTGCTGACTCACAGAATCAGGGGTAGAGGTGATGACTCACAGAATCAGGGGTAGAGGTGCTGACTCACAGAATCAGGGGTAGAGGTGCTGACTCACAGAATAAGGGGTAGAGGTGCTGACTCACAGAATCAGGAATAGAGGTGCTGACTCACAGAATAAGGGGTAGAGGTGCTGACTCACAGAATCAGGGGTAGAGGTGATGACTCAGAGAATCAGGGGTAGAGGTGCTGACTCACAGAATCAGGGGTAGAGGTGCTGACTCACAGAATAAGGGGTAGAGGTGCTGACTCACAGAATCAGGAGTAGAGGTGCTGACTCACAGAATCAGGGGTAGAGGTGCTGACTCACAGAATAAGGGGTAGAGGTGATGACTCACAGAATCAGGGGTAGAGGTGCTGACTCACAGAATCAGGGATAGAGGTGATGACTCAGAGAATCAGGGGTAGAGGTGCTGACTCACAGAATCAGGGGTAGAGGTGCTGACTCACAGAATAAGGGGTAGAGGTGCTGACTCACAGAATCAGGGGTAGAGGTGATGACTCACAGAATCAGGGGTAGAGGTGCTGACTCACAGAATCAGGGGTAGAGGTGATGACTCACAGAATCAGGGGTAGAGGTGATGACTCACAGAATCAGGGGTAGAGGTGCTGACTCACAGAATCAGGGGTAGAGGTGATGACTCACAGAATCAGGGGTAGAGGTGATGACTCACAGAATCAGGGGTAAAGGTGCTGACTCACAGAATCAGGGGTAGAGGTGATGACTCACAGAATCAGGGGTAGTGGTGCTGACTCACAGAATCAGGGGTAGACGTGCTCACTCACAGAATCAGGGGTAGAGGTGCTGCCTCACAGAATCAGGGGTAGACATGCTCACTCACAGAATCAGGGGTAGAGGTGCTGCCTCACAGAATCAGGGGTAGAGGTGATGACTCACAGAATCAGGGGTAGAGGTGCTGACTCACAGAATCAGGGGTAGAGGTGATGACTCACAGAATCAGGGGTAGAGGTGATGACTCACAGAATCAGGGGTAGTGGTGCTGACTCACAGAATCAGGGGTAGAGGTGATGACTCACAGAATCAGGGGTAGAGGTGATGACTCACAGAATCAGGGGTAGAGGTGATGATTCACATAATCAGGGGTAGAGGTGATGACTCACAGAATCAGGGGTAGTGGTGATGACTCACAGAATCAGGGGTAGAGGTGATGACTCACAGAATCAGGGGTAGAGGTGATGACTCACAGAATCAGGGGTAGTGGTGCTGATTTATATTATTAGGGATTGACGTTCGTGCTGTTGTGGGTTTTTCTGCTTTCAG
This sequence comes from Albula glossodonta, assembly GCA_019788955.1. Lineage (NCBI taxonomy): Eukaryota > Metazoa > Chordata > Actinopteri > Albuliformes > Albulidae > Albula > Albula glossodonta. Next base: position 62,425 of record JAFBMS010000537.1, on the reverse strand, counting down.
TCTCTGCTCAGAGCCATTGACATTATGTGTAAAACTCTTAGTTCATTGAAACAACCTGGGACTGTTTTTACACAGGCTATAAATTCAGAGTAATATTTATTTGTCATTAAATAGATATTAGATATCATTAGTTATTGCTGCATTAAACTGAAATTCTGGAAAGGATGTGCAAAAGGACAAAAGTGTGAGTGTGTGTGTGTGTGTGATAGAGAGAGTGTGAGTGTGTGTGTGTGTGTGTGTGTGTGTGAAAGAGAGAGAGAGAGAGTGTGTGAGAGAGAGAGAGTGTGTGTGTGAGTGGGGTTGCTGTTGCAAGAAACACACATCTGATATGTGCATAGAATCTAGGCAGTGCACCTGTAGTAGGAGTCACACTTCTGGTGTGTGTATAGAATCTGTGGTACCATGCCGTGAAGCCGTAGAGTCAAACATCTGGTGTGTGTATAGAATCTGTTGTACCATGTAGCGTATCTGTAGAATCAAACATCTGGTGTGTGTATAGAATCTGTTGTACCATGTAGTGTATCTGTAGAATCAAACATCTGGTGTTTGTGTAGAATCTGTGGTAAACTGCAGTGTATCTGTGGAGTCAAACACCTGGTGTGTGTATAGAATCTGTGGTACCATGCAGTGTATCTATAGAGTCAAACATCTGGTGTGTGTACAGAATCTGTGGTATCATGCAGTGTATCTAATAGAGTCACACATCTGGTGTGTGTGTCTGTAGCAGGAGTCACCCAAAGTTCCCAAATGTTGGGAGTATGCTGTCAATAAAACACTTAATCACTGCTGTTTGCCCCAAGAAAAGTTCTTTGGTTCTTTGGCAAAGCTGAATCACATTTAGTTTATCTGACATTCAACAGTGACACTGTCATCCAGTCCCTTTCACTAATATAAACATGTGATACCAAGAATGTGGAAGGGTTTTATTTTATTCATGCAGTTTTTTTCTGAATTAGCTGTAACAATAATTTCTAAGAACTCACTCATTTACTGAACCAAGAAAGAAAATGAAAATAGAGAAAACAGAAAAATAAAGGAATACATTATAATTCTCTGAAACAAACCATGTACCAAATTCTACATAATAAATCCCTGAAACAAACTGACACATACAACAACTACAAGACACAGAAGCAGTTTCTCCTTATGGAAAGCACAAGAGATGGAAGCAGTTTTTCCTTAGGAAAAGTACAAAGACTGGAGCAGTTTCTCCACAGAAGGAATCCAGTGGATGACTATTCCAATTCCTCCATCTTCCACATAACTGAAACTGCAGTGAAAAAAGAAGCTTCTATCAGAGAGAGTGCTGAATCACTCCACTCAATCATTCCACAAATGTGTTTTTGGAGGTCTGTTTTTCATATACAAGTACATGATATTCACTCCTCTTTTGAACACTTTACACCCCTGTAACCACCTAAAACAAACACAGCGTTAGCTGTGCAATTCACAGGTTTGGACACATGGTGAATGCACAGGAGAAGAAGGTACCACTGAGGCAAACGTCAGTACAGGAACCACAAAAAGCTCTTCAAAGTGCAGTAAAAGTCTGTTTCAGACTCACTCAGATTTGACACAGTATCTGTTTATGTAGGAGGTAAAGGTCTAATGGAAACAGGTAACTGCTCTTCCAGGGGAGCATAAAGAGGTGAGGGGGCGGGGTGGAGGGGCAGTTACCTGTAGCATGATGCATGATGGGAAAGCCCTCTGGTCTCTTCAGCGGTAAAACAGAAGCATGGCGGATTCGGTCATCTCTCGGGAAGCACTCCGTCCCACATGTGTGCCGTAGCCATTCCAATCAAAGGAGGTAAAATCCCCGCACTGACGACCCCCGCCTTCAGGGAAATAGCCTCCACCGCCCACACAGTACTGAAACAAAACAGAACAACTGAAGCTGAACCACAAGAACAGGATGAGATGGCGATGGAAAAGAGACTGCAGGTGAAAATCAAAAACTGAAAAATAAGGTAAAATAAAATAATAATGTAAAAATGGATAGGGTAAAACTGCAGAACAAGTTTAAACAAAGGTTGATCTGAAAAAGGTTGACGTTGAAAATGGAAAAACTGAAGCTGAAATATGAGGTAAAACTGGAACAGACCAATCAAAAACATTTGGCTGAAGCAGTAGAAAAGCTGAGCTGAAGCTGAAATGTGCTGATGGATGGATGGATCTCAAGATTAAAGGTGAAAAAATAAAAGCTGACAGCCATGTGAAGTTGAAACAGAGGGATTAAACATAAAATGAAAGCCGTGCCAAATGAAGCTGGAAAAAAGGTTAAGTCCAGACCGCAGCTGAAACTGAGGTCATTGCTGAAGCATCTGAAAGTGAAAGAAGTTAGAAGCTGAAAAAGAAGGCAGAGTTTGAATATCTGAATATGAAGCTGAAACAGTGCAAGCTGAAAAGAGGCTTAAGCTATCATGAGAATGAAACAGAAACAGTCAAAGCTGAAGCAGCTGAAGTTGAAACAAGCTGAGGGCAAAGGGTTAAAAAAGAGGATGACGTTAAAGCATATTGTTTGTGAAACACTGAAGCTGAAGCTGAAAAAAGCTGCAGTTGAAAAAGACTAAGGTTGAAGCTGAAACAGATCCTGAAAACTATGCTGACGTAGAAGTAGCTGAAACTTTAGCTGAGGCCAAATCTGAAACAGAGCTGTCGCTCCAACAGGTAAAGCCGTAGAAAACCTGAAGCTTACGTAAAGTTACATATTAAACACATCTCAGCACAGCTGAAGTCTTACGTGTTCCGTGTGGCATCCAGTGGGTCTGACCCCAGAGCAGATGGCCATAGCTGCCTGTTCAGTGTTGAAAACTCTGAAAGTGATGAAACCAGGTACAAACTCCCCTGTAACAAAAGCATGCATGAACTCAGAGTCACGGTTCGGCCCTTTGACATGCAAGCAGCTGTGCAATCACCAGTCCAAACACCAGCACTACGATGATACGTTACCTGAATTGTCTATACGGTCTCTGACCCAACCATCAGCGTCACAGAGCTGGAAGCTGCACACTTACCCCATGAGTTAGGCCCGTACAGTAGTTTGGTGGATTCCTCATTTCCATAGTCATACACGATCGGGACAGCTGGGCCTCTGTTGGTGTTGCAAACGCCCGCTTTGTATCTCACAGGGTAGCGCTGAAACACAGAGTGAAAGACACGCAGTCTGAGTTTCTGCTCTGAGACAGTGCGTCCTCTTTACTCTAATAATCATGAGCGACACTGTCATGCTACGGTCACACTTGGCTTCCACCCCAAAATATCTGTGCGAATTTCCATTCAAGTCAATGGAAGGTGGCATCAACTGTCAGCAGATTTCTGCTCTGATCTTGACTCGTGGCGGGGCTCTGTTTTACACCCTGAGTTCAACTGTGGTGAACTTTGACCTCGTGAATACGCAAATCTGCCCCTGTTTGGCCAATCAGAGAGCCGCTATTTGACCCCGTGGGGCATTAAGTTATCGTGTTTGGAAGATATTTTAAAATAGTTGAGAATATTAACAAGGAAGCCCAATATGATCATGTTCGGATATAGGATACTTATCGATATCAATCTTATCGATGGACATAAAGATAGCTTGCCTATGTTGCTATCTCACGTTACCATCTGCTGATGAAAACTATAACTGAATTGCCCGAATTAACTGAATTAATGGAATCTGCATCTCCACCCACAATTCTCGCCGCTAAGCGGATTTTAGAAGCCAAGTGTGACCGTAGCATCAGAGTACCAGATGAGCTGAAGCACTTTATAGCTTTGCTAGTGACTGGAAGGTGCGGTACCTTGAAGAGGTGGTAGAGGTTTCCTCCCTGCAGAGTGAGGAAGCGGGAGTCGGTGTGGTAGCGCAGGATTGAGCCGATGGTCCAGTGTTCCATCGGGGCATTGTTCTGCACATGCCACACAGACACGTCCTGCGCTACGATGTCATAATACCCAGGGTTCTAGAACACAGGCCAGATAACAGCAGGAAAACAGTGGTGAGCACAGACAGCATTCAGCTGCATGAGAGGACAGCACTGTGGGTGTGGTCAATACTGCAACAGTGGTCAGTAGTGTGATAGTGGTCAGTTCTGTGGTCAGTACCTTATAGTCGTCGGAGGTGGCAGCCTCAGCAGATCCGAAGGTGGCTAAGTTGCTCCAGGTCCCGTCCCCCTCAGGCAGGTTGGGGTTGTTGCCCTGCTGGCTGGACCAGCGGTCACCCACTGTGCACTTCCCATACATGTTATTCTCATGGACACTGGCCACCAGAGTCCAGCCCCCACCTGCTGTGGTCATGTCACAGAACGTCTGGTACAGAACCCCAATTCCCGTCGTCAGGTAATACAGCCCATCTGAAACATTCAATATGAGAAAAATACACTCTGTACAGAATGTACAACTCAAACAACACTTATTAGCGTGTTTCTAATTGAAAGTCCCATACCATCATAAACTCCATATTTATCTCTGATTTCCTTGCAGCTCCGGGCGACATATTGCTTCCTCTCCAGCAGTTTCTCTGCTGTACGGTTGATGATGGTGGCATTCCGACCCAGGGCTCCAGCCTCCTGAATACCGTTTGAAGCTCCCACTACAGGACAGGAGGGAAACTGCACTTTTAATATTTAAATTGAAAAACACATTTCAATTAAGATTACCTCAGAGGACTCTGCTAAATTACACAAGCTCCATACAACACAGAGTAAAACGCTGTCCTGTACTGAATCTTTATGCCCATAGAAACTGGGAGTCATATTTAAGACAGCCGGAGGCACTGAGAGATTTGCATGAACTCACCAGGTTTAGAATCACATTGGAGTGGCTCCAGTAACAGGGTCATCATGAGAATGGCCCAGTGTAACATGTCTGAAACAAGAACAAAAGGTATGTCACAGTTACTGAATAATTTGTGTATCTTTGGGTTTGAATGCACACAGTTCCCTTTGCCACCCTTTTGTAACCCGTAGGACATTAGGACCCAGCGTATAGCCCGGTGTGGTGTAGTGTACCTGTAAGTGAACCCACCTCTGTGCTACGATAGACGGGTGAATCTGGCAAGATCGTAATTAGTATCATTTGGTAACAGCTAGGGTATTTGTAACAAGGTTGGTGGAAGTTTATTGTAATTTCAGTAGAAACACTCTCAGACCATAGGAGGAATAGAGTGATTTATTAAATGGTTAGGCATAGAAATTGAACACTGGTTTTGGGCTTGGAGTCCTAAGGGGGAGAGGAGTGAGGATGTTCTGGTAGGAGAAGAGGACCCCCAAAGACTGCCAGCCGGAAGTTCTAAGAATACGGAAATGATGGGACTGCAAAGAGAAACGTTAGTGGACCAGAGCGACGTGAGCGGAGTTAATGGTTGGGAGCTAATGTGTGGGAGATCGGAGGCAGAAAGGGGAGCAGTGGTAGCATAGCTGAAGAAGCTAGGGCTGATTGCAGGGCTTTGATGTACAGAATTAAGTTAGAGTCATTTTATTATCGAAGTTATGTAGTTGAGGTATATCCTGCTATCATTCTACCCTGTGATCCTGAGAAGGTGAGCGCTATCATGCATTATTAAGTTAGTTATCTATGCTTGCAACATGAACCGCAATTAGCTTCGTAAATGCAAACTTCTTCCTTCTTGTCGTGACTTTTCCATACGCGATTATTCCTTGAATTCCATTTAAGGACGGGAACCTCGATTGGGCTGCTTTAACTCGGTGCTCAGGGGAGAAGAGCGCTGCGCTAAAAGTAATGCTGGTTGCTTTTATGTACACCTGCAATGGGAGCCTGTGGATGAATTTTCTATGAATTATTTTGTATGTTTGATGTTGGTTTGTTATTCACTGTGCCGTAATTTCATGAATTGTTTCTCACTTTTATTTGTGCATTTGTAGCATGGCAGCGACACGTGTATGTAGCCGAGCCGTAAGCGTCAACATTTTCACAGCTGGTTACCGTTGCAAATTATATGCAATTAATTATGTGCAATTATAACTGAAAGGGCATTTATAGACGTTTGTAAATTGATATAAAACTAACAGTTCCTTGTCTTTCAGGTTTTGCTGAATTGCTACTTTAAAAATGAACAATGTGGTGTTGATATTGTATACCTCAGCTTTGGCATGTCTTTCCCCCATCTATGTAAGTAGACTTGCTGCACAGGTAACCCCAGCCTAGGACCACTTCTCATCGGCTTTCCCACCCTTTACCATTGGCAGAGGCGTAGATGACTGCCAAAAGACTTTTCCTAATGTCATATGCGCTAGTGGCTGTAGTAAGTTGATTTCATGCAGTAACAGTTTTGCACGTGATTTTGCAAAAGAAAATGTTTAAAAAAAGCATTAAAGCAGCAGAGGACCCGAGTGTAAATCGTGTTGAATTTGTTCTCACTGTTTTGCATTGGTGACAGTGAAGGTAATAAGTTTTACATCTCGCTCATATTTTAAAACTAAAATATTAACATTATGATAATGAACAATACCCAGGACTTCAAGCTTTAGTTGGATTGATATAAGATTTATGAGGAGCGTAATTTCAGTAACGAGTCTGCTGATGAAAAACAGGCTTACCTGTGCTTTACCTGTGTCTGCCTGCTGGTGTGTGGATCAGTGCAGGTGTGTAACCTGTTCAGCTCTGACGCAGCAGTGTCTCTGTGTGTCTCAGCGATACTCTAAGAGCTGCATTAAGTCCACCTGCTTTTATACACACCTGTAACTTCCTGCAGCGCCTGGAATGGTGGGAGAGGCATTATGGCAACACCCAAAAAGTCCAAAGTATCTGACAGTTTGACCCACCTTTTTTTCTGACAAAAGATAATAATTTTTGGCATGTTTTATTTAACAATTTATCATATTATCCAGTATATGCATTTCAAAGCAAAATTATCACCACATTTTATATTGTATGAGACTGTAGAACAGGGCAACTGCCTACTTCAAATATCCCAGGCAGATGTGTGTAAATCCTTTGAAATGTAAACGCACAGGCCAGGCTCTCAAAGCATGTGCCTTCAAACGGGCAGATGTCTTCACAGACATCCTTAACCTTTCCCATCATGGCCTGGAATGGTACCTGCACTGCCCTCGATTGCAAAGCGCTGCAGAAGGTGGTCAGCTCAGCACAACGCATCACTGAGCTGCCAGCCATCCAAGGCCTCCACAGCCAGCGCTGCAGGAGGAAGGCACAGCGGATCCTCTCGGACCCCAGCCATCCAGGGCCTCCACAGCCAGCGCTGCAGGAGGAAGGCACAGCGGATCCTCTCGGACCCCAGCCATCCAGGGCCTCCACAGCCAGCGCTGCAGGAGGAAGGCACAGCGGATCCTCTCGGACCCCAGCCATCCAGGGCCTCCACAGCCAGCGCTGCAGGAGGAAGGCACAGCGGATCCTCTCGGACCCCAGCCATCCTAGCCACAGAATTTTTACACTCCTGCTGTCTGGCAGGCGGTACAGAAGCATTCCAACCCGAACCAGCAAGTTCAGGGACAGTTTTTACCCACAAGCCATCAGACTGCAAAACTGTTTACAGTAACACAATGGCACACACACCCAATGATTGGACCCTGTGTAATGTTACTTATTTTTTTCATTTATGTCTTCCTTATCTTTTTATATCTTATCTGTACCTCAGATTTTTATTGTACTCAGATTTTTTTTAATTGCTTCAGATTTTTTATTACTCCAGATTTTTATAATTATTACTTCAGAATTTTATAACTGGTGTTTAAATTTTGTTTTTATTTTATTGTGTCTTTTTTACTTCTCTGCAACTTTTACTCCTATGTTTTCCAGTACATGACAATAAATTTGGAACTTGTAATGGAAATACAGTATTGGGACAGTATTCTGAGTCAGTTGGTTACCTCTAGTTCCTCCATCAGTGACCTCAATCACTGGGAGGCTCTTCCAAGCACTCTGAAAATCAGGGTAACATGGACGATTATACTGAAACTGCACGTATGTTACAGGAGAAGCTACAGTAGAGTTAAAGGATGCCCAAGTGCATTATGGGCCTGTGGCGAAGGCACCTGATTGGGCTACCAGCAAGGCTGGTTGTTCAAGCTCCAGTGCAGGCAGATCAGTGCAGCTGTTGGGCCCTTGAGCAGGACCCTCAACCCCACATTGTCACATTGTGGGGCTGGTAAAGTGTTGGTCAGAAAAACATTCATGGAAGTTTTTATTTTTATTCTGTCCTTCCGTGTTTACCCATTATTGTCATGTGCTTGTGTTTACGTTGTTCCACCCTTTGTTTCCCTGCCTGATTGTTTCATTGATTTATTGCTTGTTACCTGATTACCTGTTCTGTCTCACCTGATGTTTTGCTCACCTGTTTCCTGTTTTCCCACGTGTTTCTGTGTCCGTAGCCAGTTTGTCTCAGTGTTTCTACCTGTTTCGCAACCGGCCTGCTTTCTCTGCCTGCCAGTTTTCAATATGACTTCTCTTGTTTGGGTTTGACCTTGTTTTCTGGATTTGTGAATTAGTCGGTTTTGCCATGTCCCTCTGGTTTTTGACTTTTGCTTGCCTGTTTTTCATTTTCGTTCTTGGACTCTGATTTTGTGCCTTTGTTATGTCGTCCTGGTTTTAACTTTTGCCTGTACACTGATTACAATGTTTGGATTTGGATCTTGGCTTGGCTAAAAATAAACTTTCATTTTTTCTCTGTCTGTGCTTGAGTCTCTGTCTGATTCCAGACTCATTAGTTTATGAGTATTGTAACATAAACCTTTATTTGCAGTAGAGTGGATGGTGGCAGTGAAATTAATCTTCTGTTTTACAGAAAATATCTTTTTATTTTGGATTTCCTCCAGTAGTTAACTGTAATTAAATCTAAATACAGATCATATCACATATGGGCGATGGGCCTGTTCTTGCCATTAATATATTTTAATTTGTGCTCAGGTTTAGTTTTAAGCAAAGATAATCTCTTCAAAATAAAGCAAAAATAGCAAAGTAAGCAAAAATAGCAAAAGCACACAAAAGATACAGAGGACATAATCTCCATGTCCCCAATGATAGTTATTACCATGCTGGTCTGAAACCAGGACAGATAGATCTGTTTCAGGTTGAGATCCAGGGAGCAAAGATGGAAATAAGGCTACATTTGGCACTGAGATCAGGAAATATTCTTTCAGAGGTTTAAACTCTTGGAACAGCTTGCAATAGAAGCGCATCCCTTTGGACAATGACAGGTCATTAATGAGGAAGTGTACGTTTATATTTCATTTGACCTGGAATTTGTTCATATCAAGAGTTCATCAGTCGTTTTAATGTGCCGACCAGTAAACAAGAAAGTGAAAAAGTGACAGCATATTGTAAATATGTATGTAGTCAAACAGTATGAAGCATTAGGTTGATTTTTCGTTCATATGCTGAAAATGCGTATGGAGTAACCATGGTGACACCACACTTCAGCCAAACAATCCAGAGGAGATATTGTAACCCAGTTTCCATCAGATCTGCATTTTTAGGCTTTCATGGGACGTAAGCAATTCCATCTACGTGCAGTAAACTTCATTAATGTTGTTTCTCCCAAAATCCAAACAAGTTGTTTACAATTTGCTTAACATATGAGAGCCATTGCCCCATCACTCTGTTTATTTATTTTACATATTTAGCAGATGCTGTTTTTCCAAGCAATGTACCTAAATCCATCTCAAGTATAAAATATTAATTTAAATTTATTTTCTTTAATATTTATTTAAAGTTTTTATTTAAAGTAATTCAACTTAGGTGCCATGCGCAGAAGCACAATGATACACTATGACTGTGAACTGAACCTATTAATAAATAAATACATAAATGGTCTATTTTTTCTGGATAAGAGCAACCCTTACAGTAAATAGACCCTTAGGTTGTATAACCCTAATGACAGCCACATTCTGAAAACTCTGTAAATAATTCTACAGCAAATTGCTGACCAGGCAAGATAGCTGTAATAAACTCTGATAGTAAATAATTCAGAGAAACAGGTAATTAGTTAAACTATTTCCTGGACCTAGCTCACAGATAGGCATGTTTTTCTTTACTGTGAAACAACAACTATTGTTTTACTTTAGGTATAAAATATGCAAAATACAAAAGATTAAATGATATATTTCTGGAATTCACACTTCCACAATGCCATTGGGTGTGTGTAAATCATAATAAAGAAACACACTTCAACAGTACACAAACAGAAGTTTTTCAACAGCATTTATTAAAATGTATTGTCCACCTCACAGCCGCTAATCTACCCATAAATTGTGGTACTTTTTTCAATAACAAAAACATACAGAATTAGAGCTTCTATAATCACAAAACATGCAGACATAACACTGCTGAGCCATCGGATACTGGTGCAAGTATGTGTAAAATTGGCAAATACTCATGGAAAAACCGCTATCAAGGGCATGCAACTTACAGTATGTACAGCGGTGAAGTCTGAATCAGAAACGTATATTTATTGCAGGGCATGACTGGTGTGCGCCAGAGTGTTAGGATGAAGGCCGTCTGTCCAGCTGTGTGATTTATTATACATTCATTTGGTTTTTGAAAATTGTTAACACTTTAGAAAATTGCATATTTACACAGGCTTCTAACAGAATCATTATAATCATTACTGTTGCAATTGCTATGACCGAGGGAAATATAATCTTCTAAGCGGTTCTATCTAACAGCTGTATCTATGCCGCTGGAACCAACCCATCAATGAAATTGCTGGTTGACCACCTCCAGCAATTAAATCACATTTGTACAGGGGTTTAGACGAGGCTACAGGGACAAACCAGAATCATGTCCATATATCAAAATAATCACTTAGAGCCTTAACCTCAACTATACAAAAAAGGGCTTTAAGGGGGTCTTTTTTTGGTTTTATACATAGAACCCTGAATGGTTCTATACTGTAGATCCGTTTACCATTCTACCGTGCCAGACGGCTCATTAAGGGTTCTGTGGTGCTGAAAGAGGTTCCACTAGGGTTATGTGTAAAGCATACCCTTTTGGTTCAATTGTGAACCTTGAAATAGGATACATTTTATAAATGCTGACGCCACCAGTTTCAGTACATTGAGCCTTGTGAGTGTATGTTAAACCTGCTGTGTCGGGGATGTATCTCAGCGATGACCTGCGGGAGCCAGAATCTTCGCAGAATCATTTTCAGGTGGTTCCTGAACTTCACCCCGACAAAGACGTAGAACACGGGATTTAGGCAGCAGTGGGAGAAGGCGATCAGACGACAGACGTAAAAACCATAATCCAGCCCGATGCTGACATCGCAGTCTGTAAAAGGGTGCACTGAGAAGTCGGTCAGTGACCTGAGAAATATCAAAACGTTGTATGGGGCCCAGCCCACAAAAAACACCACCACGATGGTGAAGATGAGCTTGATCGTCCGGAACTTCGAGTGCGACCTTGACTTAAGAATTGTCGCCAGAATGTTAACGTAACAGAAAGTGATCACCGAGAACGCCAGCAAGAAAAACACATTCTGTTGGAAAGTGGTGACTTTCCTCCAGGTCGAGTCCTTGATTTCGCAGTATTCCAGCTTGGTGGAGTGATCAGACTCAACTTCGCTGAAGTACAGGACGGGCACTGCCGCTAAGAAACTGGTGACCCAGATAACGATGGATGCAACGATGCCGTAGCAACACCTGTTGGAGCCGAAGTCAGAGAGCGGATAGACGACGGCCAGGTAGCGGTGGATGGTCATCATCGTCAGGAAAACGATGCTGCTGTAGAAGCCAGCGTAGAAAACAAAGTTGACCGCTTTGCAGAGGGGTTCCCCAAGAGTCCAGCCCCACAGGTGGTAATGGGCCCAGAACGGCAGCCCGAAGGTGAACACCAGGTCAGACAGGGCCAGGTTCAGTATGAAAGTGTTTGTGAGCGACCACAGGTTCTCATACAACAGTAAGATTGCCAGGACCAGGGTGTTGCCAACGATGCTGAGTGCGATTACCACCGAAAAGAATGCCGGGGTCGTGATGGATCCGAACCTCACAACGTTGATCTTGTTGCACATCTCATCAGGGCAGTTATCAGTGCAGTTATCATAATCATACCCAGAATAGCCAAAATCATAACCTTCTGTCATGTCTTCAGTGTTTCTGTACTAATGGCACAGATTCACCACAATGAATTAGGAAACTACGATGAAACATCAAATATAGGCTGCAGCGTGATAATGCTATCTAACGCTGCATGGCCACATACCTGTAAAGGGGAAAAACAATTGATTAGCCAGCCATCCCTCATTTGCCTGGTTTCCCTCAAGTTGGAAAAAAAAGGATTTTAAAAGAGAGCTGCGATGACAAGACACTGAAATACACGTGAGATAAACACGATGGGTCTGATTTCCTGGACACAGAATAAGCCTGGACCTCGAGTAAAAACCTGGATTTAGCTCTCAACAACATTTAACTTTCAGTGAATTTATCTGTTGGAAGTTTTAGTTTTAGTTGTAGTCTAGGACAAGGCTTAGTCCATGT
>JAFBMS010000537.1:40000-45000 GCA_019788955.1 Albula glossodonta | reverse complement strand
CCTTGTTTCATTTGAGGCTAACCTCTTCTGTAAAGTCTCATTCGTTGTGGGTTTTTAATTTACCTCCCGTGTAGTTTTGCTTCAGGTGGTGGTTGAGGCACGATTGAGGAATAGGTGTATGAAAATGGTCCTTTTCTTTCTCGAAAACCGCTTACAAGTGCCTGCGACTGTATCAGTTAACTCTGAAACTGATACAAAACCATTAGTAATGATTACATAGCTTCACAGCGTAGAAAGCATTAAAAAGATTACAAATACTGAGGAAACGATGTTTAGTAAAAGCCGCTCAGCATACAAATGAATAATAAGCTAATTGTTAAAGTTTTTACAGGAGTGGGCAGAGTTGTTCGCGTCAGTTTCAGCTCAGTTTAAAGCTCATTCTCTTTCCCAGTGACTCCCAGGGGTCTCAGAGTGGGTAGGGGTGGTATAGCCAATCAGATACAACGGGTGAGGTACAGAGACAATTGTATATTTGTCCGTGGTCTAATTAGACTATAATTCTAATAAAGTCTATTCATTTTGAAATATACATGCCTACAATTGCTCGACGTAATATCCCGTATTTGTCTCTTTAATTTTATATATGAGTATAACATTTAAATTGTAATTATTTGTCTTGCTGTCATACTGTGCTAAGAGAACTGACCTTTTACTAGATGTGTGTTACCCCCCTGTGTGTGTGTGTGTCTGTGTGAGAGAGAATTTCGTCATGAATGTACTGTGTGAATGTATAAGCGATAATGTTTGTATGTACTGTGTGTGCGCGTGTGCGTATGTGTGTGTATCTCTTGGTCCCTAATACTGAATGTGTGTGATTCTCTGACTCAGCAGACTCTATGACCCCGTGACCCCTGTTGCCAGGGAGACCCCTGTTTCCCGGGACTGAGCCGGACCATGGCCACTGGAGAGACCCAGCTACAGAGGATTATTCGGGATCTGCAGGGTACGCTGGCACTGTGTGTGTGTGAGTGTGTGTGTGTGTGTGAGTGAGAGACAGAGAGGGACAGACTGAGAGTATTTGTGTTTCTTTGTGTAACTGAGAGAATGCGTGTGTGTGTGTGTGAAACAGTGTGGGAGACTTTGTGTGTGTGCGTCTGCGTGTAATTGCATGTGTGTGAGAGTAGTAGTGTGAAAAAATGAATGAATGAGTGAGTGTATCAGTGTGTGAATGAGAAAAAGAGGGAGGGAGAGAGAGTGCGCGTGTGTGTGTGCGTGTGTATATGCCTGTGTGTGTCAGTGGCTAAGTGTGTGTGTGTGTGTGAGGGGCTGAGTGTGTGCCCGTGACAGAGAGACAGCGAGAGAGAGAGAGAGAGAGAGAGAGAGAGGGGGACTCACTGTCCCTGGTGTAACCCTGCCCCGTCCTGGAACCAGTGGATCTTGGGCTTCAGGCAGCCTCCAGGGCGCAAGTAGTGCTTCTTAGCTGGGGGGTTTTTTCTCTGGGTGGGGGGAGGGCTGGGGCCCGGGGCCTGGATCAGACATGCAGATGGAGGGGGAGGTCCTGCCGCGCCCTCATCCGTCACGAGTGGCCTTCCAGTTTCTACGGCGATTGAAAGGCACGTGGGGTCCGGACATGCGGTGCTCCAGGGGCAGCGAGCCTGTCTCACTCAGAACGGCTCTTAGCAACCCCCCCGCCTCTCAAACCAAACCCGGGTGGGGGGGGGGATGTCTAGTCAATGATGTTGTTGTCATTTTAATCTTCGCTTACCTAGAAAAGCGAGGATGGGAGAGAAGCGGAATGGCAGAATGAGGGTTAGGGCCTGTGCCGGGTGCCGGGTGCCGGGTGCTGGATTTTGGTTCAGACACAGAGGAAGTTAGCAGGGTGGGCGTGCTCTCAGAGCTGAGTGGCAAGCAGGCCAGACAGAATCTGTGCTAATGGGTCTGCTTTCAGCAGCGGGAGCGGCGTTTAGCCAGCCGCTGTTTCTGTTGTTCTGGGTTTGTTAATGGACTGCAGAGAGGATAATACTCCTTTCAGTGCCTGGGTTAGACACCTGGGATTTAGCCCAAGGGCCCACCATGAGGGTGCTGTATAATACTTTTAACAGATGTGCTTTCTGTGTGTGTGTGTGTGTGTGTGTGTGTGTGTGTGTGTGTGTGTGTGTGTGTGTGAGTGTGAGTGTGTGTGTGTGTGTGTGTGTGTGTGTGTGTGTGTGTGTGAGTGTGAGTGTGAGTGTGTCTGTGTGTGTGTGTGTGTGTGTGTGTGTGTGTGTGAGTGAGTGAGTGAGTGAGTGAGTGAGTGTGTGTGTGTGTGCACGCTGACGGTCTCTCCCCTGTGGTACCTGTAGATGCTGTGGCTGAGCTGACGAAGGAGTACAGAGAGAGCGGGGAGCCCATCACTGATGACAGCTCCAACCTGCAGAAATTCTCCTACAAGCTGGAGTACCTGCTGCAGGTGAGCTCTCGCTCAGCACCAAAGGGACAGGTGGTCCCTGTGCTTAAACACTGCCTGGAAACACACAAGGGGTGAACGCACACCAAACAAGCAGAGCTGTCAGTCACTGAATCACTTCACAATAAAGAAATAAGCAACTGCACACTCAGATCCAAACAAGTACATTACTTAGAATGGAGTATAAAAAAATACTTCAAGTACTTTTTGGAATCTGCAGTCACTTTTTTCTTTAATCATAGTGAGCAATGAAATGGCTCACTGAATGAGCGCAAAAGTGTGAAAAGTGTTTATTTGTGTGGACATGTGTAATTTGTAAAACACTGTCACGCTATTTGCAAACATATACAAACATGTGAACGTAGCAAACGGTGTCATATTATTATTTGAAGTGACTGGTTGGCTGTGGTCTCTGTTGTGAAAATATGACCTGCTGAACTGGTAAACCCGGAGGGATGTGTGTTTGTCCTGTAGTTTGATCAGAAGGAGAAGACCACATTTCTGGGCACACGCAAGGACTACTGGGACTATTTCAGCGACTGCCTGGCCAAGATTAAAGGAGCCAATGATGGGATCCGATTTGTCAAGTCTATACCTGAGGTACAACACACACACACACACACACACTCACACTCACACACACTCACACACACACACACACACACACACACACTCACACTCACACACACACACACACACACACACACACACACTCACACTCACACACACTCACACACACACACACACACACACACAACACACACACACACACACACACACACACACACACACACACACACACACACACACACACACACACACATACCAGCACACGTACATACATTTAATCACACACTCATGTACACACACTGTCGTACATAAACATGCATACATGCGTGTTAGCTCACAAACATACAGAAACACACACACAGACCTTACCCTTTTCGGTATAACACGTGGCTTCTTTGCAGTGAATAGATCCCTCGCTTTTGTTGTGCACTTGTTTGTTTTTAGGATGCCAGGCCACTACAGGCTGGTCAATGCTAAATGCTCCGCCTTTTGCTGTCATTTAGAAACGTAGAAAGCAGATGTGCAGAAACAGCTTCGAACACGAAACAGGAATATGGCGGCCCACCCTTAGAGTGGATTCAGAGACTTGTCCCTGAGGGGTATTCCCCTCTCTTTCCGGCTGTGTACGTGCCCTCACATGGTTTGGCACTCACTGCTGTGTGGGGCCTGTACTACAGATTTAAGTCATATGTGTGAGAGATAGGATTGATGTAGATTTTGTGACACTACCTGTCTGTATTCCATAACAATTTATACAATGGAATTTATATATAATTACATATAAATTTGTTTAAAGTGAAGGCTGGCTTTATTGTCCAGTGTATAGAATGCTTGTGTTTGTACAGAGTACAATACATGGAAGGTCCCATTTTAAGAGGCCAATAAATAGTGACATTTATGTGATAATGGATATATGTGATATGTAAGAGAGACACCCCACTTCAGGTTAACGGACCGAAGCCCCCACATTTCCTCAGTTAAGTTTACGCGCAGGATAGTCACAATGTCGCAAATGTAAAGACGCATGACAAGATACATGAGAGGTTCATGAGAGATGAAAATTTACTTTTCATTTTCAAAATGTTCATACTTTTTGCTGACATGTAAATGTTTAGATGTGGATAAACGTGCGACACCATTTTCAAACTGCAGAATGCAATGTGTACCTTTGAAAGACATTCAGACGGGCTGAGTTGGCCTTTAGGGGGACTCCTCTGTGTGGGTGTGACCCTAACCTCCTAACCTCCCCTGCCCCGTCCCGTGTTCAGCTGAAGACGTCACTGGGTAAAGGCAGGGCCTTCATCCGCTACTCCCTGGTGCACCAGCGGCTGGCCGACACCCTGCAGCAATGCCTTATGAACCAGCGTGTCACCAGGTAAGACAGGGCCACCGAGGGAGGTTATTGGCTCTCACCCTGGGCTGGACAGCTCCAGCTGCACATCAGTGTCAGCAGACATTGTGTCAGTTGACAACATAGTTTATTAAATATGCTGTTATCACATGAAGTCACTGAAGGTGATTTTGGTGAAATGTGTTAATGACACAGACATTTTCACTGTCAGAGGGAATCTGTTTTTTTTTAGTTGAGGTCATTGTAATGTCAGTTTTGTTCAATCTTGTTTTGTGTTAAATTCTGTGTAATGCCAGGGAAGATTACCTGTTGGATCCCTTTAAACCGCCTGTATTTCTCTTCCTCCTCTTCTCTCAGTTTTACTTCTTCTGCTCCATTTCCCTTTTCCTCTACAATCGCACAATGCATTGTTAAATCTTTTTTTTTTTTGGGTGGCTTGATGTGTACGTGTGTGTGTATTTGTGTGTGTGTGTTTAGTTTTAATAAACAGCATTTATAAAGAGTATTATTATTATTATTATTATTAATAGTAGTCGTAGTATAATTATTGGAAATAAAAATGAGAAACTGTGTTTGTGTGTTCATACATCTGTGAATTAAGCATGTATGTGCGTGTGCACGTGTGCGTGTGTGTATGTCTGTGTGTGTGTGTATGTGTGTAAATGTGTGTGCGTGTCTGTGTGTTTGTGTGTA
>JAFBMS010000537.1:0-37500 GCA_019788955.1 Albula glossodonta | reverse complement strand
ACCATTATACTACACTGTAACCTCTGAGCTACAAGCCCAGCTCCCTAACCATTACACTACACTGTAACCTCTGAGCTACAAGCCCAGCTCCCTAACCATTACACTACACTGTAACCTCTGAGCTACAAGCCCAGCTCCCTAACCATTATACTACACTGTAACCTCTGAGCTACAAGCCCAGCTCCCTAACCATTACACTACACTGTAACCTCTGAGCTACAAGCCCAGCTCCCTAACCATTATACTACACTGTAACCTCTGAGCTACAAGCCCAGCTCCCTAACCATTATACTACACTGTAATCTCTGAGCTACAAGCCCAGCTCCCTAACCATTATACTACACTGTAACCTCTGAGCTACAAGCCCAGCTCCCTAACCATTATACTACACTGTAACCTCTGAGCTACAAGCCCAGCTCCCTAACCATTACACTACACTGTAATCTCTGAGCTACAAGCCCAGCTCCCTAACCATTACACTACACTGTAACCTCTGAGCACTATGTAACCATGTGCACTATTTTGCAGGAGAACCCTGGGATCAGCAAGTTCACCTGCTCACCTGTGGAAACCACCAAGCAGGAGCTCCAGCATCAACAGCCTGGCCAGCACCTATTCACAGGTACCCCCTCATAGCCTCGCACCTGCTCACAGGTAGCGTTTCTACCTCTCTGCTGTAAGCCTGGTGAAAGCAGTGCAGTTCAGAGCGATAGTGCCAGATTTATACCTCTCTGCTGTAAGCCTGGTGAAAGCAGTGCAGTTCAGAGCGATAGTGCCAGGTTTATACCTCTCTGCTGTAAGCCTGGTGAAAGCAGTGCAGTTCAGAGCGATAGTGCCAGGTTTATACCTCTCTGCTGTAAGCCTGGTGAAAGCAGTGCAGTTCAGAGCGATAGTGCCAGGTTTATACCTCTCTGCTGTAAGCCTGGTGAAAGCAGTGCAGTTCAGAGCGATAGTGCCAGGTTTATACCTCTCTGCTGTAAGCCTGGTGAAAGCAGTGCAGTTCAGAGCGATAGTGCCAGGTTTATACCTCTCTGCTGTAAGCCTGGTGAAAGCAGTGCAGTTCAGAGCGATAGTGCCAGGTTTATACCTCTCTGCTGTAAGCCTGGTGAAAGCAGTGCAGTTCAGAGCGATAGTGCCAGGTTTATACCTCTCTGCTGTAAGCCTGGTGAAAGCAGTGCAGTTCAGAGTGATAGTGCCAGGTTTATACCTCTCTGCTGTAAGCCTGGTGAAAGCAGTGCAGTTCAGAGTGATAGTGCCAGGTTTATACCTCTCTGCTGTAAGCCTGGTGAAAGCAGTGCAGTTCAGAGCGATAGTGCCAGGTTTATACCTCACTGCTGTAAGCCTGGTGAAAGCAGTGCAGTTCAGAGTGATAGTGCCAGGTTTATACCTCTCTGATATAAGCCTGGTGAAAGCAGTGCAGTTCAGAGTGATAGTGCCAGGTTTATACCTCTCTGCTGTAAGCCTGGTGAAAGCAGTGCAGTTCAGAGCGATAGTGCCAGGTTTATACCTCCGTGTTATAACTGCCATATGTTTCCTTAATTATGCTTCATTAAATTATGAATAGTATTCAGTGTGCCATCCAGCTGTACAAAAATACACAGGTTTAGTTCTACGCATGATAATAGTGGAATGAATGGCAGTGCCAGAAGAAAAAGCATTTATATTTTTTGTGGTTAATAAGATGCTTTATGCATTTTGTACAGAATTTCAGTTCCACAAAAATTTAGAAATTTTTCATATAAAATTTTATGTGGTTTTGTTTTAATAGTCCTTAAGATTTTCACACAAACAGATTTTATTTACATCTTCCTCTAGGTGGCAGTCCGTCTCTGCAGTGTAAAACAGTGTAAACAAGAGGGCCATACGCGCAGTTTGTACAATTATTCTATGCATTAGCTGATGTTATGGATCATTTCAAACCATGTTCTGAATACAGATATTCTATATAAGTCGGAGCATGAGGATCTGAACAAGAGTGTAAAACTGCCTGTGAAAAAAAGAGATATTTTTTATGTAAATACTACTGGATACCACTTTTTGAAAGGTCGAGGGGTGGCACCCCCTGGTGGTCAATGTAGTGTACTGCCTACCCATCATCTCACCCTACTTCTGATTGGCTGCACACTTCTTTGCGGTCCCTGTCCACACTGATTCTCCACATACAGTGGGGTCCAAAAGTCTGAGACCACTAGTGGAAGAGCTGCTATTTTGCATGCTTTTACAATTTAATACAATTGTTTAATCACAAAGTATTTGAACAATTTAAGTGTAAGGTTGAGTCTTAAATGCACATGAATTTCCAGACTGTCTGTTTTCGGTACGTCCCCCTTTTGCTTTAATGACGGGTGCACTGGAGCTGGCATGGACACCACAGGTGTGAGAAAAACCTGATGGTACACGTTATCACATGGTCTTTACACACACAAAACTTTACTGGCCTTTAAGAGCCCCAATAAATGTTCGGTGGGGTCTGACCTTTTCTGCAAAGGGATTGACGGGGTCAGTGTCACAGATTTGCTTAAATTTGACCAACACATTGTGCAGAATCTGAAGAAGATGTCATAACTTTTCTGTGCTTTAAATGTTTCAGAATCCTAAAACTTAATGATTATTATTTCCAGGTTGACATGAGAAAGGTTTGGAAAAAAATGTTCAATGCGATCTCAGACTTTTGGACCCCGCTGTGTACGAATTCAGTTCCGTTGACCTGCCTGCATTGAAGAATGCTAAACAAGTAATGGTATCATTGGAAGCCCCTGCTCATATCTATCCCCCCACCCCCCCGTCTCTGCCCCTCCCTCAACAGCAGGCCTCGGAATTTCCCTGCAGCCCGGACTTTGGCCACGGCCTGCTGGACGAATCGGGCGAGCAGTGTGATCCGTCGGGCGTGGGCGGGAATGGCGATGGCGGTGGGGCAGGCGGGGTCAGCACAGTGGAGGACCTGCGGTTGGAGCTTGACCGGGCGGAGCTTCAGCAGCGTGAGCTCCTGGAGCGCGTGCGACAGATGGGCGGGGAGGGGGCGGAGCTAAGGCGCGTGGTGGAGGAGCTGCAGTCGCAGCTGGACACAACATTGGCTGCTCACGCCGCCCTGCAGCGAGACTCCGCCCACAACCATCTCCGGCTGGAGAGGGCGGGGCAAGAGGCGGATCAGAGGGCGGAGAAACTGTCCAAGGAGGCAGAGTCTCTTAGAGCTGACTTGCAGGCCCGGGAGGCGGAGTCGAAGGAACTTAGGGCCAAGCTGGAGGGGGCGGAGCAGAGGAACTGTGAGCTCCTGTCTCGCCTTGAGGGGGCACTCAGCGAGAAGGTAACGTCACTTCTCTAACATGTTTATTCTTTTTTTGAAAGAAAATTCATTTTCAACTTACACTTGTTTCCATTGTATGGTATGACATCGAGTCTTTTCCCATGTTATTTGTAATCGTTTTTATTGTTATTATTTTTAAGGGCCAGCAGACAGCCAGCTACTTTGACTCGGCGCAGAAGATCCACGATCTGCTGGACAAGCTGAACGAAGCAGAGAAGGCCCGGCTGGAGGCGCTGAAAGCAGGGGAGGAGCTTACGCGTCAGGCAGAGCGCCAGGGGGAGGAGCTTAAGCGAGCAGAGTCTGCTCTGCTGGAGAGCGAGGCGGGGCTGGTGGCAGGCAGCGTGGAGACCGCCAGGCTGCGGGGCGAAGCTGAGGAGCTGCGCACCATGGTCGACGACCTCCAGGGGTCGCTGACGCTTCGGGAGAAGGAGGTTGGAAACCTGCAGGAGCAGCTGCGAGACGTGAGGAGCTCCCTGGAGGAGAAGGAGGTGGATCTGGAGCGCAGGGAAAGTGGCCTGAAGGAGGAGCTAGAGAGCCAGGCGCGCGGGCTGGCCGAGAGACTCCGGGCCCGGGAGGAGGAGCTATCTGCCAGTGAGCAGCGGGCACGGGGCCTGGAGAAGGAGGCCGAGACGCGGGCAGGGGAGAAGGAGGCGCTGGAGGCCGGAGCGAGAGAGCAGGCCAAGAAGATGGAGGAGTACAAGGCCCAGTGCAGCAGCCTGATGGAGCTGAACGGCCGGCTCCTCCAGACCGTGAAGCGGAACGAGGAGACAGCGCGGGGGCTGGCGGACAGCAGGGCGGCGCTAGAGAGGGAGCTGGCAGGGCTGCGGCGGCAGCTGGAGGAGGCACGGA
The DNA here is from genome assembly GCA_019788955.1 of Albula glossodonta. Classification (NCBI taxonomy): domain Eukaryota; kingdom Metazoa; phylum Chordata; class Actinopteri; order Albuliformes; family Albulidae; genus Albula; species Albula glossodonta. The sequence continues at coordinate 33,347 of JAFBMS010000537.1, read as the reverse complement.
GCGGGGCGGAGGAGCGCGAGAGGAGGCTCCGCGAGGACGGCCAGCGGCTGGAGCAGGAGAACCGGGAGCTGAGGGAGGAGCAGGCAGCCGTGAAGGGGGCGCTGGCCTCCATGCAGGCCGAGCTGCGCACCATCGGGGCCCAGATATCCGAGCTAGAGGGCAGCCTGGCTGCATCGCGCAGGAACGAGGCCGAGCTACAGGAGCGTCTCCGGGAAAAGGACAGACAGAACCAGGAGGCCGAGGAGGTGGGGGGTGGCACGTGCCTTTTTAATGATTGAAAAATTATTATTATATTATTAGTCATTTTTATTCATTTACATTTGCTATTTCATCATGTTTTATTTTGTGATTAAATTTGGCCTTCTAACAAAATTCATTGATGAATGAATGAATTATTTCACATGCTTTCAACAACATAATTAAAGAAAAAACATCCATTTATTCAAAGGTTTTTTTTTTTTACAAAAAGAAAAATGTACTTTAAACAAATAAATGAATTACTTCAACATGTTTAATTGATAATTTCACATGTTTAATTAAGCGTTAGTTCCTTATTTAACCTGTTGAGTGAATAATCTCCCGTGAGGAGGCGCAGCGGCTGGGACAGAGCGCGGAGCGGCGGGAGGAGGAGCAGAGGGAGCAGAGGGAGGCGGAGGCCGCGCGGCTCTCCCGGGCCGAGGCCCAGCTGGAGCTCCACCTGGGCGAGGTCACCCGGCTGCAGGGGGAGGTGCTGGAGCTCCGGGTGGAGCTCCGGAGAGCCGCGGAGGAGGAGGCGCGGGCGGGGACCCGGCTGGAGGCCTCAGAGGCCGAGAAGGAGGAACTGAGGGCCCTGGTGGACAGCCAGAAGGTAGAAACACAAAAATAACAGACAGGATCTCGTATTTTTCATTATATTTTCACCTGATTTCACATTAATAATAATAATAATTTCACATAATTCAATGAAAACCAATGAATTTCTGGATTTAACAAAAAAAAAAACCTTGGCGTAATAAGCGTTGAGCGCAGTGTAGCTACCCAGCTGCAGTCGCTGGTTAACGAGGCCCATGGTCTGTGCTGCAGGCCCAGCTGGATGAGCTGAAGCGAGGCCAGGAGGAGGAGACCCAGCGCTGGCAGGAGAGGGAGGGTCAGGCCTCTCAGGAGCTTGCCAAGCTTAAGGTCACCACAAATCCTCAGTTAGCCAAGAAAATAAAACCAAAAATATACAACACCTTGAACAAACACCATAGCCGTTTGATTATTATTATTTTTATTATATTTGTTTATTCATTTATATTTTAAATCCTTGTGTTATTCATTCCTATTGATTGATAACTTTTTGTCATTGTTTGAAAGTGTTTTTAATTAATTTGTATCACTAGTTATATAAGTTAAATCAATTGAAGGGAAAATGTTTAAGCTATGTGGTGCGTTGTGTTAATTGATTGACATGGTTTTAGCTGGTACATGATCGGATAATTTGTACATCCGTCATTTGTGAAAGGAGCGGCATGAAAAGCTGATTGTGGAGGCGGCGGACGCGCGGGAGAGTCTCCATCGGGCCAATACGGAGATGGCGGAGCTGGGTGTGGCGGCCTGCGCCCTGACCTCTGAGCTGGAGCAGGTGCGGCAGGAACGGGAGGTGGCGGAGGGGCGGCTGCGGGAGCTGGAGAAGGAGGCGCGGCAGGAGGCCGAGGTGCTGCAAAGGGAGGGCGCAGGCCTGAGGGAAGAGCTGGAGAAGGCTGGGAAGCTTCCAGAAACCGTGCGGGAGCTGACGGACCGGCTGGAGAAGGCAGAGGCCCAGGCCAGGAGCTTGCAGGAGGCCCACAAAGAGGAGATGGAGGCCCTCAGGTTTCAGACCAGCAGTGAGGCCATGAGCTACCAGAACCAGATCAGGGTGAGGATGCTGGGATTTGTAGTCTCACGACCAGCAGGGAGGCCATGAGCTACCAGAACCAGGTCTGGGTTAGGATGCTGGGATTTGTAGTCTCACGACCAGCAGGGAGGCCATGAGCTACCAGAACCAGGTCAGGGTGAGGATGCTGGGATTTGTAGTCTCATGACCAGCAGGGAGGCCATGAGCTACCAGAACCAGATCAGGGTGAGGATGCTGGGATTTGTAGTCTCACAACCAGCAGGGAGGCCATGAGCTACCAGAACCAGGTCTGGGTTAGGATGCTGGGATTTGTAGTCTCACGACCAGCAGGGAGGCCATGAGCTACCAGAACCAGATCAGGGTGAGGATGCTGGGATTTGTAGTCTCATGACCCAAGAGCTTACATATCTCCCACCACAGGCTTCTGTACAAGCCCACATATCTTTTGCTGGCTGTTTATACGATACTTATATATTTACTATTACTATACTTATACTATAATTGTGATTATGGTTTGAATGAAGACCAACATACACATTACCCCAGAACCATGGCTGAGAACCAGCGTTTCACACTACATATCCTGTACTGAGCAACACTGTACATCTTTACAGGCTTGGAAAAGCAAGGTAAGGCCTTTTAAAATAGAAAGCTTTAATGGACCACATCTGTTACTTAGTTATTTGGTTACTAAGCAACAGGTGTTTCAGAGTTCAGGGGGTGGTAGTTTCAGAACTCTCATGACACCCAAATGTTCAGGTGTGTTGAGATCGCAGTTCGTCGTTTCTTATCTTATAACTCAATCTGGAAATCGCTGATGAAGGTGAAATTAGGTTTCATCACCCTTTTTTCATCAGGTTGCAATTTAAGTGTAAATTCACTTCCCTGTTAATTGCAGTGAGGGATGGCAGCTCAGCGGAATCAGTTTCCTTTTTTCTTGTGATTTTGTAAGAATTGTAGACAGTATGCAATATGTCATATTTGAATGTAACTCAGGTGTGTGAATGTGTGTGTGTGTGGTTGGGGGTTGCTGGTTTTAATATTGGAATGAATCATAATTTCATGCCATGCCCCCCCATCCCTACCCCCCCCCAGGGATAGTTTTCACTGTGGTACTTAGAAATGCATGTTTGACCTTATCCTGCTCCTACTTTTGAGTAAATAAACCCATAGTGGAGTCCATGTATCATTTAGTATATGTGAAATTTGTGTTTTGATCATATTTCTCTGGTGCGATTACCTAACCAGTCATGATATATAAATAACAGCACAAGCATAAGCATTCGCTTAGGCTGTTTTTGCTGTGGAAGACACGATGACATTAAAATTATGGACCAAGGTATTGTGCTGGTGTGCGGTTCAGCTGCAAAGAAGGCTGGCAGGCCGATCAGCTTCCAGCATCAGGCCTGCACTGAAAAAAATTAAACTGTAATGAGTATTAAAGTCATAATTTAAACATTAAGAATTTTGTGTGGGTTTCTTCCCATTTTAAAGTCAAGATTAATGTTCTTAATTCAGTGCTCTATTCCTTGATTTAAGGAATATCCCATAATTTTTCTTGAGCCATCAGCAGATAAGTTGGGTTATTTCAAGCATACTTTTCTCAAGAACATTTTCATTCTCATGTATATGTTTTCCTGTGTTGGTAAATAGTAGTTTTGCCGTGTTTGTGTTTTCGTAAACAGAGTGCCAGTGAGGAGGTGGGTGCTCTCCGTGGCCAGCTGAGTGTAGAACAGGAAAAGGTGCGTAACCTGGCATCCCAGGTGTCCCAGCTGCAGGTGAGTCCGCCCTCTGAACAAAGCAACGCCCCCCCCCCCCCCCCAACGACAAGTCAGCTGAGAAACATGACAGAGGCTCACACAGGCTTTGAAGGCTAAATGAAGGTCAATGAAAGTTATCAAGAAATTTACACTTTTTTTCCTGGGACGTATTTGAACACAGTTCAGGCCTGGCTTGTCAATGCCGTTTCCTTTTGTCTTTGAACCTTCAGTTTTTCATTAATGGCTTAGTTCCAGTTCCCAGGGGTCCACATGTTCAACATTCGCAACCTTTAGTTGTAGGTCTATTAATTAATCAATACAGAATGCCACCTTTTTCAGAGGGAATCATTAGCCTCCTCACATTACAAAGAGTGAAGGAATTAGGTGTCCCATTAACTGATCTGCTTTAAAAGTCCTTAAATCGATGTGAAATATTCATGCCTCTTAACGCGGATATCTGTATTCTGACACAGCACGGCAGTGAGAAGGTAAATCACCTCTCATCAGTAATTAAACCTGTCTAATTAAAAGCAGTCAAAGGCTCTTTATACTTACTGAATTATAATTATGTCTGGTATGAAGATCCTGGTCCTTTTGCTTAGTATTTAAAATTAATATGTTAACATTATCATTTGTTATTTGTCACTAGCTTTAACTCTTACCTTGCCTAAATGGGGCTTCACTTGTGTGCTTTAACATCTGAAAGAGCGTGGAGGCGACCCGTGAAGTGGCACTTTTGTAGAAGGATTTTTTCTCTTGTTTTTATTGGTGCGCATCACAGGCTGTAAACGGAGAGAACTGTCGGCTGATGGAAGGGAAGGATGCCAGCATCTCAGAGTGCCAGGCTGCCATCGGACAGAAGGACGAAGAGCTGCAGAGACTGAGAGACGCTTTGGCGAGGTCAGAGGTCATAGGTCATCTGACACAGCTAGAGCACTTGCGCAACAAAACTGCAAATTTGAATCCATGATCTAATGGGGGCGTAGGTACAGGCAGGGCACCGCTAGTGTTACACAGTAATAGCCAGTAGGTCAAAGACATATTGTCTGTTTTTTAGTAAGTTTTATATCCCTCTGTTTCCTTCAAAACAACCGAAACCGCCAGTATTTTTATTGTAGTTTACAGATACATTTTTTCAGTTGGTAGTTGAAATTGTAGTGTATTTTTGCCTTTTCCTGGCACTGCTAGCCTAGCGCTTACACATCTGTGAGTCAGCCATAACTTGTTATAACAGGCTGTTGACATACCACTTTAGCATTGAAAGGTTTTGTCATGTTTGCTTGTTTGATCTTGCTCTCTTTTGTTGTCTCTGCATCAGCTGCATCTACACTATACAGTATTGAAGGTTTACAGTTGTGACAGCAGTAGCGCACATTCAACTTGAATTTATATGAATATGACAGAGAAGTGCAGAGCACATGAGTGGTCAGCCGCAAAATGTAGTCCTGCCACCTCATTGCCATGGTAATAGTTGCTTGGGAACATATTGGAGACCAAACCTTCCGTATCAGAACTACCTGCATTCAAGCACCTGTCTTCTGACGAGCCACACGGGAGTTAATGTAGCCATCAAATAACTGAAAAAACATCCCCAAGAATGAATTCCACTCCAGCGTTTAGGAAGCCAGCTTGTAACATTACTGTCTCACCCTAAATTAAATAACGCCGTCGTTTATTTATACTGCACTGAAGGTCGGCCGTTATATCTGCTGTCACTGTTAACATGCATCCACACGGTTGGGTTTTATTTGTTTAGGTGTAGCATTCTCTCACATTTCATATAGCCTATTTACAAATTATTTATTTTGTCAAAGGTTGTCACCTTAGTAAGTAAAGTACAGTATATTTCTCAGACTAGCTTGTTACTGCAGCCTGTTTCATTGAGCGCACTGACCCTTTGTGTCTGTTAATGGTAATTAGCCTGTCACACACACCATGAGGACTGTATCGGGTATTTGTAGCAGCTAGCAACGGAAGAGTAACGAGAAAAAAGAATGACTCAGTTGTGCTCCTGAACCGACACAAACGACTCACTTAAAAGAGTTGTTCAAAAAGAACGATTCGGTCACCTATTGCACGCCGCTAGCTGTTGTCACTGGCTCATGCACCATGGAGAGCAGAGCGGAACGATATTCCTCTGCCTCGTTCTGGTTAAACGCGCAACCGCGGCATGTTAGCGTGCATTAAGTTCAGCCGTTTTAAACTCTGATTCTTGGCCTCAGATGTCGGTGTCATGTCTCGGGCTTTAGCTTGTGCTGCTGTAGCTCGGTGTCGCTGGCTTTCATTGGAAATTAATGGCTTCTGTTCACTTTACAGCTTGTAAGGCTTGTCAGAGTGAACGGCGGGAGAGACATGCCTTTGCTGTGCTAATCAGTATGCAGCGCTCAGAACCCCACACCCTGACTGATGGAGTCGCTCTCCTTCCATCCCTGTCTCCTTCTCTGCCTCTCAACTTCCCTTTCTCTGCCTCTCACCGCCTTTCTTTCTTTCTTTCTTTCTTTCTTTCTTTCTTTCTTTCTTTCTTTCTTTCTTTCTTTCTTTCTTTCTTTCTTTCTGTCTCCCCTTACTTTCCCTCTCCCTCTCTCTCTCTCCCTGTTACTTCCTCTCTTCCTTTCTTTTTTTCCTCTCATTCCCCCTCTCTTCCCTCCCTTTTCCCCTGCCCATATTCCACTCAGTTCAACTCACTGGTGCCTCGTGAGGAAAACAGACCAAACCCTGTATTTCCAAAGCAGTCATAATCTGGAATATACTGCAAGTAACCACACTTACCTGCACCAGAATTACATAATGTAGAATATAAATGCAAACATGTCTAAGCAATTTTCAAAAAAAACCCCTAACGCTTATTTCTTACTCTCTACTGATTTGGTTTTCTCCACAGGTAGAAGCTGTCATGTGCTGTGCTCTCTGTTTTTAACTCCCCCCCACCCCCATGGCCGTGTTGCCATGACGGCATGCTTCCCCACCTGTGGGTTCCTGGCTCAAAATCATTAAATGTTTGTAATGTGATATGCAACGTGTCGTAACAAATCCCTTTTCAACTGCATATCTGCTTTATTGTAAATTATTGATTGCACCTTCTCTCTCTCTCTTTCTGTCTGTCTCTCTCTCTCTCTCTTCTCTATGTTTCTTATTCCACTCTAAACCAATTGTATGAGCCCAATGTGGGTAATGCTTTCTCTCACATGACGGTCTAGCTATTCTCCCTCTCTCACAGCAGGTATGTCACTAATCACATGCTGCCTGTGCTGACGGAGGAGCATGAAGTCAGCATATTCGGCTGGCGCACTTGTAGGCTCTGGCCAGGAGAGGCTGCTAGAGAGAGTGACGAGACTGATGATTTTAACTTTTGCCCAGCAAGTCTTAGCCAACTGCTGCCATGCCAGTGTGGACCTCTGGCCTTATGTCTGTCTCTCCCCGTCCCCCTCTCTCTTTGCTGTATCAGGGCTGAAGAGGACCTGTCGAGCGCACACACCCGCTGTGAGGAGCTGAGCGGGAAGATGGACGCCGTCGTGGCCGAAAAGGAGAGCCACACCCTCAAGATGGCGGCTGAGCTGGATGACCTGAACAAAACCAAGGTCACCCTGGAGGAGCGGCTTATTGAGCTCATCCGGTGTGTTACTCTCCACACTTCTCCACTGTGTTACACACTCTACTCAGTTACTCTCAACACTACTCCACTGTGTTACACACTCCACTCAGTTACTCTCAACACAACTCCACTGTGTTACACACTCTGCTCAGTTACTCTCCACACTTCTCCACTGTGTTACACACTCTACTCAGTTACTCTCAACACAACTCCACTGTGTTACACACTCTGCTCAGTTACTCTCCACACTTCTCCACTGTGTTATGCACTCCAGACTTTATACCCAGGACCTCAATGTGTCCCCTTGCCGGTTCCTGGCAGTCTCAGTACACCATAGTAAGTTTTACTCATCATCTCTGTATGTTGTAGATCAGTGGTTGACTTGGCTCAAATTTCTGCCTCCAATTGGAGCTCCGCTGAGAAAAGTTCCTAAGCCACTATGAACTAGTGAGACTCACATTACCGTAAGATTACACTGACCCACCAGGTTTGCCACACCCAGACTTGAGCCTTGATCTCATGGCCTGTGGGACAGCAAGTTTAGAACGTGCTCTGTCCTGTGGGTGTCAGGGACAAGGACGTGCTGTGGCAGAAGTCTGACGCGCTGGAGTTTGAGCAGAAGCTGCGGGCCGAGGAGCGGTGGTGGCTGCTGGACAAAGAGGCCACTCACTGCCTGGGCTGCAGCAGCCAGTTCACCTGGTTACTACGGAGACACCACTGTAGGTAAGAGCCCCAGCTACAGCCAGCTCACCTGGTTGCCATAGATACACTGCTGCAGGTAAGAGCCCCCCACTGTGTAGGTAATGAAAACAAATAAAATGGACACAGCAGGTGTGAAAACCAGTTGAACAAAATGTTGCTGCTGCTATTTTGTTTGTCCAAATAAAACAGTTACTTTCAACTAGTGGTGTGCCCTGTCTCTTTAACTTTATTGTAATATTGAGGGTTTGAAAATGACTTCTCTTGGCGTGTGCAACAAAGATTGACTCCAGTTGTAACCTGTGAGCATTTACCTCAACTTCATGTGAAAAAATTAACTAATTTCTCTCGCTGTCTTATCCCACCACTGTACTTTGGCGCCCCCTGTGGCCAGGCTGTGCGGGCGCATCTTCTGCTACTACTGCAGTAATAACTTTGTGATGACGCGGCACAGTGGGAAGAAGGAAAGGTGTTGTAGGGACTGCTACTCCCAGCACAGTGCGGTGGTAGAGCGCCTCACGCAGGCCGAGCTGGGCAACACCGTCCCCACCTCCGGGCCCGCGCCCCCACCCTACACACCCACGCCCAGAGTCACAGGTGAGGACACGCACACACATGCCCAGAATCACAGGTGAGGAGAGACACACACACACACACACACACACACACACACACACCCAGAATTACAGGTGAGGAGAGACACACACACACACACACACACACACCCTGAATCACAGGTGAGGAGAGACACACACACACACCCAGAATTACAGGTGAGGAGAGACACAAACACACACACACACCCAGAATAACAGGTGAGGAGAGACACACACACACATACACACATAGTAGTCTCAGGTGAAAAGAGCACAAATACACCCTCACAGATGCATATACAAACACACATTAACACACACGTATACTCACACAGACACATACACCTGCATGGACACTTACATATACGCACACATACACAATCACACAGATGCTTACAATCCCATGCACACACACACACACAAACCTTTACAAACAGCACTTAAACTAAGTCAGGACTACATTTAGAAAGCTATTTGTTCTTTTTTTGCCAGCATTGTACTGTGTTCTTTTTTTGCTGGTGTCCAAATGGTTAAAGTATTTAAAAAAAATAATAATTATTTGCCCTAGTTCTGTTAGATGCAAGGTGGGGGGCTGGGGTAGGGGGATGAACACTGTGAGCAGTGGCTCTGCAATGTTCTGCCAATTGCTGATTGGTCTGTCCATTCAGAAGACTTGCCCCCCCCACAGAAGTGCCCCTGATTGGTGCAAACCTTTAGAGTCTTTGATAGCAGATAAATGCCCTGGATTTTTTTTTTTTTTGGGGGGGGGAGGGGGCAGAGAGACTGCAGTCTGACTCTCCCGTCGCTACACAAGGCCTCAGAAAATAGGCTCATTTCCTCAATTTGTCCCTCTCTGCTCCACTGCTGAAAGTGTGCCGTAGTGCTCCACTTCAGAAAACACACAGGGCTGCACTCATTTCAGGAAGTGAGGCCTCAGTGTCGGGTGCAGTGGGCAGAGTGCTGTACGAGGCTCTCTCTCACTCTCTCTCGCTCTCTTTCCCTTTTCCTCATCTCCCCCCTCCCTCCCTCGCTCTCTTTCTTTTTTATCATCTCCCCCCTCCCTCTCTCGCTCCCTCTCCCTTTTCCTCATCCCCCCCCCTCCCTCTCTTGCTCTCTGAATTTGGCAGGGTCTAAAAGAATTACCCTGTGCCGTAGACACACCACAAAATGGCTCCACATCGCTGTTTTTAATCAGATTCTCCACTGCAGATAACGAATTTGTTCTGTTGGAAGAACAGCATCTCGGATTTGCGAAGCCCTACCTGTGGGAACTTTTCGCCAGGAGGTGGATTGGACGATGGCAGCCACAGCAACCCAGCAGTGATGCCAAACTGCCCCAATTTTCAGGCCATTTCTCTGGGAGTGGAATGAAAATTTCTGAGAACCTAGTCTGAAATTGGTGTGGCCAGCTCAAAAAAAAAAAAAAATTCTGGTTCCATCCGGGTGATGCCATTTAGAAAGTTAGGAAGCAGCCGCTTTTGGCTTAGTCCTAGAACTTGCTTCAATCTGATTTACGAAGTCTCTTCACGGGTATAAGCAAGTCAATCAAATTAGACTTTGATTTATGAAATAATTTGAGTATGTTATTATTATGGCAAACATGTCCTTTGGAATATGCTCTTTTTTCGTTCTAATACATAATAGCAGGTGCGTTAAAAACACTGAACTCAGTTTATGCCCTTAAGTAAAGACTAAAGAGTCTTTTTTAATTATTATTATTATTATTCAAGTGCACAGGTTCTTAAAGAGAAGTGTGTTTCTCTGAGCAGGGCCCCCAGGGGGCGTAGTGCAGGACCTGATTAGCGTGGCGGGCGTAAGTGACGCTGGGTGGTCGCCACTGTTCTTCCTCATTCAGCATCGCGTACCGCTCGTGGGCTCTGAGGAGATACTGTCCTCCATTCTGACTTCGTTAGCTGTGTATGTAGCACCGCGTTGGCTGCGGTCTGTAAAGCAGGCTTTTTGGTAGGTGGTGAGCCGATCAGAGGAGAGCACGCGCTTCACCCTTGCTTGTTCCGAGGGGGTTTCAGGCCAGGGATCAATTGTAAAGCTGCTTTGCGACACCTTGTTGTAAAAAGCGCAATACAAATAAAATAAAATTGAATTGAATTGAAATTCACCGGAGGGATCGGTGTGAAGATGAGTGTTATGGCACTGGCACTGACTTGCTTGCTCAGGAAACACGATAGAGAGTTTCGAATGGGGCAGAAAGCTCATGTTCCAAAGCCGCTGCATGCCTCTCACTGGCTGATGTCAGCAAGCTGATGGAGGCGAAGGCTTAAAGATTCATGACCCTGTCTGCCCCTGCCCTTTGTGCCTTTGAATATGGAAAATCAAAAAGGAAATATCTCACTGAGTGTGATTCACTTTCTGGATTTTGCGGTCGGGAAATAACAGAAAAAAAGAATGAAATATACTTTTTCAGGATTTGTTCCCCCCACGTAGCTGCATCTTGGGCCGATAAGCGTGGCGTAATGAACAGTTTCCAACTATGTGATTAAACGGTGTCGAATGAGATTGACCTTCTTACCATGTGTCTCGTTGCGCTGGGATGTGGTTTCCAGTTGATGGGCAGAAACGAGTCACAAAGGAGGTCTGAAACACGCCTTTCATGAGCGCACTTAATAACGCAGCTGCCGACTGCCGAGAGCGGCGCCTTGAGAGATTCACGTCATTCATTTTGTATCCGCTCCGCTTTCTAATACTGGAAATGGCAATGAGGCACGAGCATCCTCAAGCAACCATAGAAAAGAACTTTGTGATGGGTTTTGTGTGGATGAGCATTACTGGACTGAATGATAGAAGCCATTCTGGAGAGGATTCTGGTACTATGTGACATGGAGAGGCAAGTTTCACAGCTTCCTGTTTCCTGTGCCGCAGTGACGGACCCAGCCTCCAAGCCTGATGATGCAACATTTGACATCATCACGGAGGAGGAGGTGAACGGGATATACGACAACGACTCTCTGTCCCAGTCAACTGCAGAGTCTCCAGAACGAGAAAGAGGGGCAGCACAGCCAACGGCCAACACAGAACTGTGAGTCACAACACCCCACTAACCAATCACAGCTCTGCAACCACGCCCCATTTACAAATCACAGCTCTTCAACCACACCCTGTTAACCAGTCACCGCACCGAAACCACACACCACTAACCAATCTCAGCTCGGTAACCACACCTAGTTAACCAATTACAGGTGTGTTCCTAACCCATACTTACTAGTCATAGCTGTCTCGCACACAGTTAACCAATCAGAGCCCTGTCTCAACACCCACTCAACCAATCACAGCTCTGTCCAAACTCCCTGTTGTGCACGCCAGTAACCAGTCAGCAGCATGCAATGTGCAGGGTGCTTAATATGGCTGTTGTGTCCCTCTCCTTGGCCAATCAGAAACTCAAGCACCAGCACAGCAGACACCAACACCGATGATCCTGAAGAGCCGGTCACGACCGTACAGGATGCTGAGATTTACCTGCTCAAGTCTGGAGAGCTCACGTGAGTCTGAACCTCCATCCATATACACTATAAATCTGTAGGAGTCTAACAAATATGCGCTACACACACACATATACAATACCCAGTACATACTGTGGATCTGTGAGTCTGAACCTCACTCCATATACTGTATGGATCTACCTGAATTTAAACCCCACTCCATATACTGTATGGATCTACCTGAATTTTAAACCCCACTCCATATACTGTATGGATCTACCTGAATTTAAACCCCACTCCATGTACTGTATGGATCTACCTGAATTTTAACTCCACTCCACATACAATATGAGTCTACCTGAATTTTAATCTCACTCCATATACTGTATGGATCTACCTGAATTTAAACCGCACTCCATATACTGTATGGATCTACCTGAATTTAAACCGCACTCCATATACTGTATGGATCTACCTGAATTTAAACCGCACTCCATATACTGTATGGATCTACCTGAATTTTAATCTCACTCCATATACTGTGTGGATCTACCTGAATTTTAATCTCACTCCATATACAGTATGGATCTACCTGAATTTTAATCTCACTCCATATACTGTGTGGATCTACCTGAATTTTAACTCCACTCCACATACCGTATGGGTCTACCTGAATTTACTCCTCCTTACTGTGTAAGCTCTGCAGTGACTGCATTGCTGTTCAGTGTAATTGGTCAGCAGGGTGCACTTTGGCTCGCAAGGCTGGAGTTTGTCCAGGTTCCTGTGGTTTGAAGCTGTCTCATGTAAAACTGCACCCCATGGCCAGGAGTACGGCTGTCCAGCGCTCCCTCTCTTATCGCTGAGTGTCAGAGCTGCGCCTGACAGGCCACCCAGGTTGTTTCAGTGGGGCTGGCTGGCTTCGATCTGGACATTCTGGCGTTGCTGTAGATTATTCCATCTCAAATCAGTCAGTACCTGGGAGGTTTACAGACCTCAGTCGCAGCTTCTCCCCATAATCCCTGGCTGTAAACTGTCACTGATTTTGCAGAGTTTGACAAACTTATATTGCAATGACGCTGTAAAAGTGTAGAAGTGTAAAAGACGCTGTGCAAGCATTTTTAACAGGTTATGGAATCCCCCTTTATCATGCAGTGACAGTTCAAAGCCATACATGCATGTTTTTAAAAAATCACTTTCACAGTGTAATTCTGTAGGTCTGATCTCAGTGTGACATCCTGTTGCGAAGCTTGTCAAACTCTAATATAAGCTCTGAGGCTGAGGTGTAGGGCCAGTGTTGATGACCTCAGAGGGCCTGTCCCTGGCTATTGTTGATGACCTCACGGGTGGTGTGTCCCATTACGTTACAGTCATTTAGCTGATGCTTTTTATCCGGAGTGACTTACAGTTAAGTATGCTAACCCTCCCCCATGGGAGCAATGTGGGGCCTCGCCCTGGAGCCTAACATAAGTCATGCACCTTAGCCACTAGACTACAGGCTGCCTGCTGCTGCCCTCTGCAGGTTGAGCGTGCCCCTAACCATCGAGGACATTGTGCAGTTTGGGGACGGGTCCCGTGAGCTCCTCATCAGGTCCAGCTGCTACAGCCTCATCCCCATGGAGCTGCGCGAGGCCGGCCCCACCATCAGCTGGGTGTTCTCCTCCGAGCCCAAGAGCATCTCCTTCAGCGTGGTGTACCGAGAGGGGCCCGACACACCCCTGGAGCAGGCCAAGGTGAGGGGGGGAGAGGGGCCCGACACACCCCTGGAGCAGGCCAAGGTGAGGGGGGGAGAGGGGGGCCCGACACACCCCTGGAGCAGGCCAAGGTGAGGGGGGGAGAGGGGGGCCCAACACGCCCCTGGAGCAGGCCAAGGTGAGGGGGGGAGAGGGGGGCCCAACACGCCCCTGGAGCAGGCCAAGGTGAGGGGGGGAGAGGGGGACCAGACACACCCCTGGAGCAGGCCAAGGTGAGGGGGGGAGAGGGGGACCAGACACACCCCTGGAGCAGGCCAAGGTGAGGGGGGGAGAGAGGGGGGCCCGACACACCCCTGGAGCAGGCCAAGGTGAGGGGGGAGAGGGGGACCAGGACACCCCTGGAGCAGGCCAAGGTTAGGGGGGAGAGAGGGGGGCCCGACACGCCCTGGAGCAGGCCAAGGTGAGGGGGGGGAGAGGGGGACCAGACACACCCTGGAGCAGGCCAAGGTGAGGGGGGGAGAGGGGGACCAGACACACCCCTGGAGCAGGCCAAGGTAAAGAGAGAGGGGGGCTCAACACGCCCCTGGAGCAGGCCAATTTGATAAATTAAAAATGACCTCTTGGGGAGGAGGACACTACGATTGTTTCTGCCTGCCACAATGTCAGAGAAGGTAGAGGGTAATTCAGTAATGTACCACAGTTTATAAACATCTGTACAATATGGGTAAATATGTTTGTGTTAGGGATGGGGAGTGCAGTTATTGTCTTTGTTTACTGTTCTATTTATTTTATGCTTTAGCAACATAAGATTATGTTGTCATGCCAATAAAGCACATTTGAATTGAATTGAATTGAATTGAATTGGATTGAAAGGGATGGAAGATAGGGAGAGGTGGAGATGTAAAGAGAAGGAGAGGGAGAGGAAAAGAGAGGAAGGGAAAGAGAAAGGGGTGGATGGGAAGAGAAGGAGGGACCGAGGAATTGAGAGAGTGGAAAAGAATCAGAGAAAGAGGGAGAGAGAGAGGCGGGGGGGGGGGGGGGGGGGGGGGGGGGGGGGGGGGGGGGGGGTACCAGAGATTCAGATCTCCTGTAATTACGCCCCATTTCTGCACACGCAGAACGCAGTCAGATCCAAAAATACGCCAGCTTCTGACTCTGACCTGGCAGAGAAAGCATGTGGTGCGTTACATGCCATGAAGAACTAACGTTCCATGAGGAAGGCCTGCCTATTGAGAAGCGCAGACACACACAGTGACAAACCCGGACAGATCGGTAGCACCCTCCCCCCTCTTAAGTTTTGGGGGAAATGTGAGTGTATGCGTTATTTGCTACTACAATGTGTGGTGCGAGAGATTTCCCGTTAGAGGCCACGTACCACTCTCCAGTCCATCAGTGTAAATGAGAATGTGTTCTTAATTGACTTGCCTTTTAAAAAGAAATGAAATTAAATAAGTGATGGTGCTGCACTTCCTGAATTAAAAATGCGCTTCGAATTAAGAGCCTCAATGCTAAATGAGTGCTATGGAAATGCTAACATCGTGCCACAGACTGAGTGACGGCAAGTGACATCACCCGCTATTAATCACATGTCTGTACACGGCGTCTTAGTACACGTAAAGGCCAAATGAATCTTCCCAAGAGGGACAACAAGGTTATGCCGTGTTTTATCGTATACTGATTGATTAGTCATTTGCTGTTATATAATCTCTTAGTTGCTGCTATTGTATTACGCTGTCAATGTCTGCCTAGTTATGTCTGTGATAATTGTATATCTGTGCTTTGGCAATGTTAGACTTCTTTTGGCATGCCAATAAAGCAATGTGAATTTTGGAAGAAAAATGAAGAGATGGCAAGTATGAGAGAGAGGGAGGGAGAGAGGGAATGAAAGACAGAGAGAGAATGAAAGAGAGAGAGAGAGAGAGAGAGAGGGAGGGAGGGTGGGAGAGAGAGCAAGAGTATTTCCCCCATCACAGATCAGTGGGTGTGACAGTGATGTTTGTATTTCTCACTTAGACCCTGGCAGAAGTGAGATTTTAACCACAGAGACCGCGCTCAGGGCGGTGGCCGGGTCACTGGTTCTGCCTCCTTTAGCCGGTCCGGTTCGGGGGTGCCTAAACCCGCTTTGCTCCTCCCCCTGCAGGTCCTGATCCCGCTGACCCGCTGCGACTCACACAAAGAGACCATACAGGGCCAGCTGAAGGCCCGGAAGCCTGGAACCTACATGCTCATCTTCGACAACTCCTTCTCCAGGTACGCCCTGCCTTCCACCCCTCGCTCCTCACCGCCCCCTACTGGCCCAGGCATATCTGCAGCAGTGGCAGTTTAAAAGAACCCTTTTAAGGTGGCGCTGTGCTCGTGTGTAAATCGTTGGCTTGTTTTAACTGATCAAAATAGGTGGTTCATTCAAAAGCCAATGTAGTCATTGGTCCAAATCAGGAAGTCACTGCGCTGTACCCCCCCCCCACCCTTGTTTGATTGAGTAGACCCTCCCCTCACCATCACTAATGTGATGCAATCAGTGCATAGTACATTCAGACTCCAGTGCTGGCCTCACATATCTCAATTTCACCTTTACTCTCATCCCTGTTTCTCTTTTTCTGTTTTTTTAATAGATATAATATTGATTATTGATCATCCTTATTTTTAGTGCGTCATAGCTGAAGTTTTGTTTTTGTTTTGTTTTTGTTTTTTCGGTCCTGTTGTTTTCTCATTATTGCTCACCATTGACCTTTCATTTATTTCATTTGCATTTTTATGTTATTTTGTAAGGTTGTTTTTATTTACTCATTTGTTATTTTTTGTAGGTTCATCTCTAAGAAAGTTCTGTACCATTTGACAATTGAGAAGCCAGTTATCTACGATGGAAGTGACTTCCCGTAGGCGAGAGGGTGGAGGGCTGGAGGCCAGTTTTACGCCCCTCTGTCTTGTGGTCCCATAATTGCCCCCCTTCCCTGGGTGCCAAGTCTCCTGTGTTTGTAAAACCGTGTTCTTAAAAAGTGTGAGTTTTGGTATTGAGGTCATGTTTTGGCATGTGTTAGTTACTAACTGTAGTGTAGAAAACGTGAAAGCATTTGTGCTTTTTTTTTCAAATATTTGCGTTAGCTTTGATTTACCCCCTCATTTAAAAAAAAAAAAATACAAAAAAAAAGAATAACTGAGTAGCAAAAGATTTTTTGGAGGTTTTTAATTAGTTGTAGATTTAGGGGTGGTAAATTGAAGCTACAGCTTTCTGTGAAAGACCCGAATGCAAAACACTAGAGCTGAATGCAAAATTATGCACTTCAGAGAAACAACAGCAAAGACACAAAATTATGCAACCTCAACTTTTGTAACTGTACACGGGATCTGTGGAATAGTGTGAAAGTGACTAAAATCGTCCCAAAAGTCACTGGCTTGTGAACACCAGCGTTCCACCACAAGGTGGCGCAATGGTGAAATACCCACAATGAGAGGCCACTGTTTCTGTGAAAATGAGGCAGGGATGTTTCAATGAGACAGGCTGTTGTGTGTTCACACACTGGTGCCAAGCTGGAAGTGGGCGGCTCATTATTTTTGTTCTAAATGGATATTTTTCCTCTGGTCTGGCACTAGTGTGTGAATAAGCAGCAGTCAGCGTTGCAAAAACAATCACAGCGTGGTAGATACTGTATTAGCTGGCCAAATATTGAAACATTGCTTATTACAGTGTGGGGAAAACTAAAGCACGTTGAGTGTGTGAATCGCAAGCAATATCCCCCTCCCTTCCCCCCACAGAAACATAAAAAGTATGGTTATAAATATCAGATTAGTTTATTGAAGTATTAGCAATACTGTACAATCAGCGATGCCATTCAATTAGTGATTGCTTAAGCTTGAAATCAGGACGTTTATAAAAGCACCTTTAAAATGTTAGATCACTATACTCAACACCTGGCAGAATCCGGTGGGACCTCCGTGCCTGCTGTTAGTACCCCCCTCCCCCCCAAGAAAAAAATAAAAAATACTGGGTACCACTTTATATTAAGAGGGCATTAACTGCTATGTACTTATATGGTAGTAGGAACAGTGCAAGCACAGTGTAACACATTTGTAGATACAAGGTACTAACTGGTGTAGCAAAGGCTTTTGTGTAAGTACCTTGTACCTACAAATGTGTTACACTGTGCTTGCACTGTTCCTACTACCATATAACTACACAGTAGTTAATGTCCTCTTAACATAAAGACAAACACCTCAGCTGTGCAGGGCTGGGTGTTTCACACAGCTGGTGTATGCCTCCCATGCTTATGCTCCTAATGCAGACTGAGTGTGGAGGAGGTGGTGTTTACAGTTTACAGTGTGTGTGTGTGTGTGTGTGTGTGTGTGTGTGTGTGTGTGAGTGATTTAACATTACTCTAAAAGCTTCACAACTGAAGGGATGGATTAAAAGGAATTGTGCATTTCTGGACAGATTTGGAAGAGAAAGGAAACTGTTTTTTTTTCGTGCTTTTGTTTTCCATAGGAAATTCGGTGGATGGTAGTCTAAAACTGTGTTCTGAAAACATCACTCAGTGCTGAAGTTCAGCTGTGTGGTCTTTTATTATGAGACTTTACGTCTTAAATGAAAGCTGATCGGATAATCCCTCTCCTAATGACATCACACAAAGTGCTACCTTCCTTTACTTTTTTGTTTAGAGGTACAGCCCTCTGTGTGTGTGTGTGTGTGTGTGTGTGTGTGTGTGTGTGTTTGTGTGTGAGGGATGGGGGGTGGAGGGGGGATGAATTCTGCGCAAGCTATCCTCTGTTAAATAGCTTTAGTCCCATCCATGCCAAAAGACACACCATCTACTTGCTGTGTCAGTACACTGAAGCCAAACGAGTCCATCTGCCTTTCATTTTCCATTTTAAAACTGCTGCAGTGACCATCGCACTTAGAGCGCGCAAAGTACAGCTTACGTTTCTGTATGGCCGGCTGCTTTTCAATCACTGTATTGATTTTGTCCACGAGGTTCCTTTGTGACACAGGAATGGTAGACGGTATCGCACCGACATTGTTCAGAGCCCAGGGGTGATCGCCCTTCACCGTATGGGGTCTGCAGACACTTGGAGCTGAACTTAACTTACGTCATATGGCCTCATCCCACATTTTATAAGGCTACATAGGAAAAAAAAAGTCTGTCTCTGTGTTTAGAGTTTTCAGAGTCTATAGCTTTAGCTTCTAATTAATCACTTTTAAGTTTAAACAATATACATATAAATATAAATCTTGATTTGTGTTTTATTGTACTTTAAGGAGGCGAATGTGTAACACCAAGTAGACTTGTTTATGGTCAGCCATTTTTCTTTTTATTTTTGATATACTAAAGCAATATGAATTGAAACACAAATATTTTATCTCAGCAAGTTGTGCCACATATTAAAAAAAATATATATTATTTTCCAGTATTGACACACTATTACAGAATTTGATGCTGCATTGCAGAGAGATGGTTATATATTTATAAAATACTTCTGTATTTTGTATTTTATAAGAAACGCATTGTTGAATCCATAATTCATTGATTTTGCACTTCTGGGGGAAAGACTATAAGGAGAGATTATGCAAATCCGTTGTGCTTTTTCATACTTTTCTAAAGACACTTTTACTGGGAAATCAAACAATGTCACGATGGCTTTTGGGGCTCGGTGCCTAAATGCTTGAATGAAAATATGCATTTGCCGATTTTAAAGTTTTAATTTTTTTCATGGTTATGGTACTTATAAACGTGTCCGTTCAGCCATGAAATAAAATGTAAGCATGTTGATTTCGCCGCGGAATAAATTTTATTGATGATGATGGAGTGCGTTTGTTGTCATAACTGAGTCTCAGTTTTACTTGGCTGTTTGATTCCCTTTGAGAACGAAAAGGTAATCTAAATGTAATGTCTGGTCCCCGGATTCACTTGGACAGATAGTTTTGCTTCACATAGTTGCTCTACGTCACCTGCAAGTCTCAGGGGCCGTGTCAGTGGTCCAAGCTGCTGGTGCAGGAATCAAAGCAGACCATAGTACTGTGAGTAATTTCCCCGAGTCTACTTTCACACAGGCAGAACGCAGCAGTTACGCGGCAGTGCTCCACTTACCTTCTTAACCACTGTTAAACTAACATAGCCGTCACACAAATCTGTGTTTTCAAATAAATTACGCATCAATTATTACCGGAAACTTAAGCAAAGGGGGTCCCAGGATCTCCCCACTGAATCCGAGAAGCCTTGGTCGCCATGGCAGCGGCGACTCTTTCCCACGCTTTTGTTTTCCGTGTCACGCACCCCACGTGGTCACCTGTATCACCTGGCCGTTTCGCGCCGGGGATTTGGGAGATTATCCCGGTGCAGCAAGATGGAGGGGGAAAGGCAAACATGAAAGATTTACTGTCATGCATCGGGTCCCCTTCGCAGTACAAGGCGGCATGACAGTACGGTGTTCCGCTATTTATGTTTTTAGTTTAATTTACATTCGTTTTTGATTGGCTGATCTTTGAACGGGCAACCGCTATAGAGTTGGCATCACTTTCCCATGGTTTTAAATGGGTGAGATTAAATATAGCCTACTTGTCAATGTGGTAGTGCTGACAAATGTGTTTCCACGGTGTTTATGTAAATTCGGTAGATCATTAACAATGACACACCCAGGACCCAATTTCCTACGCAAATGCAAAAATCAGTTGCGCACCAACTACCACATTTGCGCAAATTTTTTTTTCTTGGTATGCCCCCTCACACCCCCCCCCCCAAGTTTATACACCATATGAAATCGCTGCACATGCAACCGTGTCTTCACTTTAATCCCCCTGGCAATGCGATACGTGCAACAGAACAGGGGTTTTAAAGCTTCGCATTTGTCATGTTTTGGTTTTGCATGGCAACGAATGCGCCACTGAATTTGGGGAACTGGACTTGTGACCAGAAGGTTTCATGTTCGAATCCCTGGTCAGAATGTTTGCTCGCTCTCCATGATATAAGCGTTCTCTGCCAAACGCACATTTCAAATTCACGAAAAACACTTCTTCAGAACAAATAATCACAATTACGCTCAGTCAGATGTTGAGTGATTGACGAACATCGAGGAGAACACAAGGGTAGAAGCGACGCCTCCCCGCCCTGAATCGCAGGTGCCACGGCGGAGCGAGAGTCGTTTAAAAGTGATTCGCCAGTGGCAGCCATAAAATATTCCCATCTGCCTGCCGCCGAGAAAACGTCACCTTGCTCTTCATTCACCGCGAAGTCATCCCACTGACTGACGGCAGTTTGATAGCAGTGCACGGAGGAGAGTCTTCGGTCTGCGTTCTGCTAACATGCACGCCTTCAACTACAAAAGTCTTTGCTTGATAACCATGGCTTCGTCCGTAAGTATTCCATTACCTGTGTTTTTGGAACGCAAATTATTATTTTGCAGTGATATTTCAGAGGCATATGTTGTAGCAGTAATTACTTCGTAGAATGCCAAAATTACAACTACCCAAGCCTGGTTACATCATACAGTAACTGCTTAATTGAAATACATGGTTGAAAGAAATGCATATCTCTGTCTGTTCCTCGATAAACTTGTTTGTTGAGTCGTCAGCAGGGGTTATCCTAGTTTCGAACATACTAGTTTCGTGTGGGGCTTATTAATTTTAATTTGAATTAATGAGGAGCATAGGAACAAAATTATAACCCGCGGGGGAAAAATATGAAAGCATGGAAGTGATTTACAACGACAATTACATGTTGTGGTAGTGCATGATGATGCCGTGTGTGTGTGAGAGACAGAGAGAGAGAGAGTAAGAATATGTATATAGCTGTCCTCTACTCAGGTATTTGAAAAGCCAAACTGTGTTATGACACATCTTCATCACTTGATTATTTTCAAACACAATGCAATTTCACCCTCTCTGAGCAGGATGGATAAGGGACTGTATCACCATTAGCATATTTATGAGTTATGAATATCGTGCCATGCGCCTTCTTAAAATGCTTCTAAATTACCCAGAATGCAGTTTTATCAATACTGACGAGGGCTACCCGTCCTCATCGGGTGGGTAATCTCTGCATGTCTGTGGCCTACTGCCATGTAATTTCCCCTGAGGTTTACTTACCCCTTTCAATGTTCTGCCCTTTCAGGACCAGAAGCATCAGAGACCGAATGTGTATTCCTAGAGCAAACTTTTTAAAGAAACGCTTGATAAGATAATTGGATGCAAAAAAAAAAAAAATCACAGAGTAAAATCACATCACAGAAGTATATGCATTCCTGTTGCAGAGTTGGCTCTTTTATTATTTTCCTCTTTTCATTCCAGTCTTAAATTCCCAGTGTCTTATTCAGAAGCCACACTCTTTGCTATGACCTCCACCATCACAGACAGGCCAGAACTCATTTTAAAACGGAGAAAGAAAATGTGACTCAGGGCCACTTTTTCACACTGCGAGTCCAAGCTTGTACAGACAGTTCACATTTACACCCAGATTACACCGGGGTCATACATCAAGGTGAGGAAACCGGCTGTATTTATGTGAGCCTGGCGTAAACTGGCAGTAATGCTGCTGTGTCTCTTGGCATTGCCCCTACTCAAATAAACATTAAATAAATAAAGTTTGGTGCAGCCAGGTACATGACTGGCCAGTAGGGGTCGCTGTTGAGGGATGAGACCCAAGCATCTCCACCAATCAGAGCCCTTCGAGAATTGATGAGCTACTACTTACAGTTTTGTAAGTAATTTTTTTCATCCATTTTTTAAGAGCAGACAGACCAAAAAATGTCATTTTAACTTCTCTGTACATTCTGTAGAGATCTCCAAAACCAATTCAGCATTGTTATTGCAATTGTCAAAATTGGATTTCTAAATTGTCACTTTGCTCATTTTTTAGCTTTACATTGCATTATGCAGTTTTTAAATTTGTTTCAATCATTCACATCCACCCTCAGACAGTCAATGAATGTTTTCCAGACACTTCCAGAGTCAAGACTGCCCAATTGATAAAAAAAAAAAAAAAACGTCCTAGAGTACATGCATGTGAGCATACTCCAATGCTGTGTGCACATTTTTTTTTTGTCTCACGATTATGACATCAAGCAAATGTGCCCAGCGGTGCTGTAGAGAACAAAGGATTCTGCTTTAGTAGTAGGTGGGTAAATGCTCTCCCAGGTAACTAGCACTTCATGGGGCACCAACCCTTGTAGATCAGACAGTAGCCTTGCAGGTATAATTGCACATCTCCTCATTATTTTTTATCTCACCCAAATGGAATGGAGGTATGTTATCAACCCTCTCCTAAACCCCCCCCCACCCCCCATTACCCCCCCTCACCCTCAGCCTGCCACATGCACCTGTCAGTTCTGAGAGCCAAGTGGAGATGCAGAGAGTTCCATTGGCTGAAGTCGTCCCTGCGACTCTCTGAGGCAGGGCTGGGGGAGGATGTTTGCTCCTGGACTTCCTGCCAGCTCCTGCACTTCTTTATTTAATGAGCACGATCTCTTTCATGGTCTGACATTTTTTTTTTCAACATGATAAAAAGCCCAAATAATGAGTAGACAGCAACTCCTGAGAATTAACTACATCCAGTTTCCTCACCTTTAATGTATGATGTTCTTTCTATCAATTAAAAGTAAGTAACTTAATGCATTTTGACATTGTTAAGTCATGGACATCTTAAGTCTTGGGTATTCTTTAGAAGATAGTACTAGTATTAACATTCACATGTGGGCAGTGAACGGAATAATAATTTTAAAAAGACAAATAGCACTAAACTGACAAAAAAATTAATTTAAAAAAGTAGCAAGACAGCAGCCAAAGAAGAGAATAGATCAAAAAGGAAAGGAAAAACTTTAACAAACACTAACTACGATCTGATGTCTGCTGAAAAGTTCATGTGTGGAAGCTGAAGGCTGTTGTCATGGAGCTATATTAAGTTTTCTCAACGCAGACTAACCTATGTGTGAGCCCGGCTAGCTGACCAGCTAATTGAGTCAGCGTAATTGGTGGAGACAAAGCCATGATTTTACACCAGCCCTGTGCTGGGTGCACACTAACACAGCCACCAAAGGTTTCGCAGTACTGAAAATGTTTACCGAACGTCAGGCTGCAGTAATTCCTGCATTTCTGAAGGTAATCCCGTTAGCACCCTGTGCTTGTGCAAACAAGCACTTAGTATGTGTGTATGAAGCAAATATGCATTGTTACTTTCAGTTTAATTCAGTGCTACTCTCCTTTCCTTCGAGGGGCTGATTGCAGGAAGAAATAAAGTAATTTGTAAGAGTGTGTTAGCAAGTGCTCCAAAAGCGTGTGTTCTCTCTGAGTCTGTTTTGCAAATGCAATCCCAAAGAGGGGGTCTGACCTGGTTTTGGTCTTCAAAAACACTAATTTCCCTCTTCCGCTGTGTAAAAGCTCTTCACGCTAACAAAACCACTCAGTGAAAAAGAATGAAGTAACACACTGATTCATTTTTTTGCGTTTTTCTCTCTATGAGTGTCTGTGTGTGTGTAGCTCTCACATTAGCGGATTGCAATAATTGTGTAAAATAAAGTTTTGAGTGTGTGTGTGTGTGTGTGTGTGTGTGCATACATGTGTGTATAGTATGTCTGAATCTCACTGTCTTGCCAAATGCGTCAAAAATGCATCTGTTGGTTAAAAAAAAAAACACCATCTGTGGTGGACAGTGCAGAATGGCCTGGGCCTCAGTTCTGATCTGTTAATGGGGTCCGACTGCAGCCATTAAGGGTTTCTCAGAGTACGGACCAGTTGTACAGTAAGGTGTTCCTCTACTGCAGCCATTAACGGTTTCTCAGAGTACGGACCAGATGTGCAGTAAGGTGTTCCTCTACTGCAGCCATTAAGGGGTTCTCAGCGTACGGACCAGATGTGCAGTAAGGTGTTCCTCTACTGCAGCCATTTAGGGTTTCTCAGAGTACGGACCAGATGTGCAGTAAGGTGTTCCTCTACTGCAGCCATTTAGGGTTTCTCAGAGTACGGACCAGATGTGCAGTAAAGTGTTACTCTACTGCAGCCATTAACGGTTTCTCAGCGTACGGACCAGATGTGCAGTAAGGTGTTCCTCTACTGCAGCCATTAAGGGTTTCTCAGAGTACGGACCAGATGTGCAGTAAAGTATTCCTCTACTGCAGCCATTAAGGGGTTCTCAGCGTACGGACCAGATGTGCAGTAAGGTGTTCCTCTACTGCAGCCATTAAGGGGTTCTCAGCGTACGGACCAGATGTGCAGTAAGGTGTTCCTCTACTGCAGCCATTAAGGGATTCTCAGAGTACGGACCAGATGTGCAGTAAGGTGTTCCTCTACTGCAGCCATTAAGGGGTTCTCAGAGTACAGACCAGATGTGTAGTAAGACAGGCCACTAAAATTTACCTGGTGAGGATCTTTTCTGAAAATGGTATAGCCATGTACTATATATATATATATATATATATATACACACACAGACACACACACACACACACACACACACACACACACACACACACACACACGAGATGTGGCTATTAAATAATGAGACTAATGCTCAAGAAAAACATGTCTATTTCAAGCGAACTGAAGACGCAAGCTGATTGAAACTTCCAGGGGTTGTTAATGTCTGCCCATTAGTTAATGTATACCATGTGGTTTGCGCATGCTCGCTGTGGTTCAACTTACATAAGCCCTGTCTCGTTATTTAACAGCCACACCTATATATATATATATATGTATATATATATATATATATATAGGTATATTAGTTTCCCTCCTTAATGCGTGGGACAGAGGCATAATTTTTTTCTTGATTCAGCTCTGTATTCCACAATTTCAGCTGTTGTAATAAAAAAAAAAACACATTGGTTCACAAGTACATCTTCAACATGGTTTCTTAAAGTTGTCAGAGATGAGTATCTTGTAAATGGCAAATTTTTTTTGGACTGTAGAGTGTAGAATGAAGGTCTTCTTTTGAAATGTTCTGTTTTACCCTACAGGAAGTGTTTGAGTGGCATAATTATGAGCTGAAGGCTTAGCTGTGTTCTCGGTATATTAACATATTATATAATATAAGTGCAAGTTTTGTATTTGGCCTTTGTTTTACCTTTAGCTCAGTTCTGTTTTGCAATGGTGACATGGGTATCAACGTGGGATTCCAAGCAATTTTGAAACAGATCAGATGAATGAAGGCATGATTAGGTGGGAAATAGACAGTCAGATTTTATGTGACCAGGACACCCTCTGTTTTTTGGGCCAAGGTATCTACACCGTGAGAAGTCATTCAGTAATTCTGCAAATTTACATGAAGTTGTATGTATTTATTTTTTATGTACTTGTATATTAAACATTTTAAAATTGAAATGCGTTTTGAATAATACGTTTTGAAAACTACAGCTTTCCCCTGTAATTTACATTTTTTAACATGATGAAAATGATAAGCGTCTGAGTGTTTCCTTGGAAACTAAAAAAAAAACACAAATGCATGCTTGCTTTTTTGGGTATGAGTTTTAGGGGCCATGGAGCAGTTTGATTGGGTGATTCTCTGCAATCCTAAAACACCTGACCTTTCTCAGCTGCGTGTGACGTCATGGGGCTCCAAAATGGTTCTGCACAGTGATCAAAGTCTGAAAACTGACATGCAGGTTAAAATCACAGGTAAAACTGGACACGGAGCAAGCAAAATGTAAATGTAATTCAGCCAAGCCTAAACCGTTTCAGTAAATGTGAGAGGAAACTAGTTTGTTTTGAAAGGTTCTGGTTGTGCCGGTTTTTGATCGCCTGATGAAATACCTGTGATTTTAATCACCTCCCCAGACAGAGGAACCAAACTTATCTCTGCCCTTTGCAGTATCCTGGATCACAGGGCTTTTTTAAAGAAGGAGTTTTATTTTAACAGAGTATTTGTTTCATGTACAGATGAATCGCCTTTTATCACACCGTTGGAGTGCGTCGCTAGAAGAAAGCCCTTTGAAAACCTTGAAGTCATTGAGTTGTAATTGCATGTGCTTGCATGCGAGTGCTTGTTTGCGTGTGAGAGAGAGTGTGGTGTGTTTGCGTGTGAGAGAGAGTGTGGTGTGTTTGTGTGTGAGAGAGAGTGTGGTGTGTTTGCGTGTGAGAGAGAGTGTGGTGTGTTTGCGTGTGAGAGAGAGTGTGGTGTGTTTGTGTGTGAGAGAGAGTGTGGTGTGTTTGCGTGTGAGAGAGAGTGTGGTGTGTTTGCGTGTGAGAGAGAGTGTGGTGTGTTTGTGTGTGAGAGAGAGTGTGGTGTGTTTGTGTGTGAGAGAGAGTGTGGTGTGTTTGCGTGTGAGAGAGAGTGTGGTGTGTTTGCGTGTGAGAGAGAGTGTGGTGTGTTTGTGTGTGAGAGAGAGTGTGGTGTGTTTGTGTGTGCATGTCTTTGTGTAATGCTATAAGGCCATATATCTGTATTAACTAAGGGATCCTGAGAAAAATCTAAGCTACTCTCAAAGAAAAAAAACCTTAAAATATGTACAATGCCAAATGTTCATCATTTAAAGTAAACAGATTACATGCGAAATGGTGTTTCTTTCAGATCATAAAACTATATATCCTGCGTGGAGAAGACGATAGACAGGGCAAGCATGTGCATAAAATGTGTACAGCGATGTAAACCAAGGGATGGGAGACAGCGAGCGACTGTTTCATGTTCCCGCCCGTGTTTTTTTTTTTTTTTTTTTGCGTTTCGAATGCGCATTAACCACTCGCTCATTAACCCGCGTGCAAACTTCACCTTCGGGCAGACATGTTAATGGCAAGTACACAAAGGCAACAGAACCATTCGCTAATTAATATGTATTTTTTTTTACTCACTATGGTAATTAGTGAGAGAGGGTTCGAGGACGCTTAATTATTAGAGACTTTAATACCTAAGTAATTACTTCCCCGCGTTTGCCCGTCAGTGCTGCTGTGATGTTGCTCTCAAGCTCACACGTGAGGCTGATTTCCCTCCTCGATGTGGGCTGCTGGAGCAGAGGCCTGGAGGCCTGGAGGCCGCAGTCCACATTCTGCAGTGTGTAACTCAGGGGCAGCGGCGAAAAAATTAAAAAGGGAACCTCCTGCACACCATACCCAGGTCAAATTTTCTCATACAGCCCAATCAAAGAGGGCACTTGATCGCGTTTGCTCCACTGGAAGGGTACCCTGGAGGGTGTTTTATCATTACATTACTCTCATTTAGCTGATGCTTTTATCCAAAGCGACTTACGGTTGATTAGACTAACCAAGGGCCAATCTCCCCTGGGAGCAATGTGGGGTTAAGGGCCTTGCTCAAGGGCCCAACAGCAATGATGTTCTTGCTGTGGCTGGACTGGTGCTTGAACCACCAACCTCAGGGGTCCCAGTCATGTACCTTAGCCACTTAGCCATGTTTTCTCATGCGTAGGCGCACGTAAGAGGGCACTTTCGCCGCATTTTTTTTTAAAGAAAACGGGCCCCAGAAAAAGTTCTTTCTAGCACCCTTAAGGGTTTTTTTACCTGTCCTGCTTCAAGCCACTTCTCTGTGGAGTTAAGTTTCAAGCCACGATTAATTCCTTATTATATCTAAATGTTATGTCTGTGTTTGTATTACTCTCCCTGCTCAGGTCTTGTCGAGTTTGCATCCAGAGTGCGAGTACATTTTTCAGCTGGAGAGAGAGGAGGCGCGCTGTCTCAGGGAGATCGCCGAACATGAGAACAGCAGCGCAGCAGAGACTCACCGACCTGCAGGTACAGTGACCTTTCACCTTCACTGTGCTAGCCTGCAGGTACAGTGACCTCTCACCTGCACTGCGCCAGCCTGCAGGTACAGTGACCTCTCACCTGCACTGCGCCAGCCTGCAGGTACAGTGACCTCTCACCTGCACTGCGCCAGCCTGCAGGTACAGTGACCTCTCACCTGCACTGCGCCAGCCTGCAGGTACAGTGACCTCTCACCTGCACTGCTCCAGCCTGCAGGTACAGTGACCTCTCACCTGCACTGCGCCAGCCTGCAGGTACAGTGACCTCTCACCTTCACTGCGCCAGCCTGCAGGCACAGTGACCTCTCACCTTCACTGCGCCAGCCTGCAGGCACAGTGACCTCTCACCTGCACTGCGCCAGCCTGCAGGTACAGTGACCTCTCACCTGCACTGCACCAGAGCCTGTAGGTACAGTGACCTCTCACCTTCACTGCGCCAGCCTGCAGGCACAGTGACCTCTCACCTTCACTGCGCCAGCCTGCAGGTACAGTGACCTCTCACCTGCACTGCGCCAGCCTGCAGGTACAGTGACCTCTCACCTGCACTGCACCAGCCTGTAGGTACAGTGACCTCTCACTTTCACTGCTTCAGTGAGAAGGGAGGTGGAGCTACCACACTGTATCAGTGAACTACAGTGAACACACTGTATCAACAACACTGGCAACACTGTAGAGAGACATTTTTGGTTGTTTCAAACATGTCACTGATTGACAGCTGAGAGTAGGTCCACCTTAAAAGGGGTTCATTAGCCTTATTAAAAATGTACTTTTTTGCATTTTGTTGGGATAATTAGAGATTATTGAGGGAGGAACAGCACTGAATTAGCGGGACCACATTAGCTTGAACCCCCCCCATCTCTCTCTCTCTCTCTCTCTCTGTACAGGGTGCCCGCCACTTTGGGACTCAGTCGTGTGCTGGCCCAGCGCTGCGATTGGTCAGACAGTCCATTCTCCCTGCCCCCTGGTCTTCTCCCTCTTTCAGAACAATACCGGTACCGTCACCATACTCTGTGTGTGTGTGTGTGTGTGTACGAGTGTGTGTGTGAGTGTGTGTGTGTGACTGTGAGTGTGACAGTCAGGGATATGTACAATCCAGTCACAGTATGACGGTGACTTAACAGCCAAAGAAATGTTTTTCTCACTGGCCAGAAAATGACTGAAAAATCAGTCAAACCGGATGCCATGCAATGAGACGATGAAACAGACAGCAGTACGAGGTACAGTCAGTTAATGATGGAAGAATTCACAGGCAGGGAAAAAATATTGAAAAAAAAAATTAGTAGGTCAAATACATAACAAGTCAGTCCTCATTTTTAGTTAGATTTGTTGGAGAGTTTTTGGGGAAATGTTTACGCTGGGCCTTGAGTGTAGACCAGTCATCGGCTCCACCTGTTTGGTGTTCTGGGGGTCAGTTATATCGCTGTCTAAGCCTTCATATTTCTAATGAAAGGAACTCCCGGTTGTATGTGATCATTGCTGATCAGCCAGCTCCCTCTGCCAGCCTCGCATCGTCTCAGTCCAATGTGGTGTAACCGCACTTTCAAGCACTGTCGGGCGGTAGTTTTCCCCCAGTCTGGAGTAACAAATCACAAATCATTCCCGTCCCCGTGCTTTGCCGTCAGAAAATTGAAATAAATGTTGAAATTGAAATAAAGATGTGTAGCTACAAACATGGAATATAATCAGCTGTCCCAATCTATTAATTTTCAGACCAGTCAAGAGCACAACTCTACCTAATCATATTATATCTAAACTCCCAGTGGACCTTCCTGGTGGGCCGCAAATCTGACCACCTGAGAGTGCAGTACTCCTGCTAAACTCTAGGGGGAGTAAGGGCCCAGCAGCAGTAAGAGACCACTACATGCTTTTGCTCATGAAATGGTCACTAATCACCTCTCATGAATAATGCATCCTGGGACTGGCTGTGTGAAATGATAAACCAACCAATGCCAGCCCACTAAATCCACCATCAGATGGATTTGATTGGCTTACATGGCACCTATCAGATTGCAAGAAGTCTAGTCAAGAAAAATTAACAAAGCTAATGAAGACACACTCTCACATCAAACTCTGAGCATCTGGTGCTCTTTGGATGGCTTTTTTTTGGGTAATGCTTTTTCCCTGTTTCTCTCATAATTTGTAACGGCCCATCTGTATTCACAAACAGAACTCATTTCTGCAGCCTGCGTTATCGGTCCAGGAGAGTGAGTGAGGACAGGCAGGCGCTCTCCTGCGAAACACATTATGTTGACCGCAGGTTCATTTCACACCACTGATTTCCAAAGCTGAGTCCGTATAATCGTGAGCAGGAGGAAGACGCTGCCGCGGAATGAAAAGGAGTGGTAGGGAGACAGGATAGCACTTAAGACAGATGCGAATGCAAGGCATTTAAAAACCGAGAGGCAATCAGGTTAAGTAACAATCAGTGGAAACAAAATAAAAAGCTGTGCAAAACTTTTAAACAAGTGTGTGAGTACACAACTAAATAAGTGAAAACAGCAGTGAGTGAGTGAGTGAGTAGCTGACTGAGTTGCCTGTAAGTATATTGTTAGAATATCGTGTTGTGGACACGCCTGCCATGTGTGGCTGCAGGGGGCGTGATCCGGAACTGCACTGCCATTGGCTGGACCAGACCACACCCTCCTTATTACATCGCCTGCAGTGTGGAGGACCAGATACCAGAGGTGAGGGGAATTCTGGCCATCTGGAGGTTGAGGTGGGCAAAGGGAACGTGTGCCCGTAGCCTGGTTAACTGAAAAGGCACAGCGGCCATGCTGTACTTTCAATCACGCAGCTCTGCCCTGGCATTCCAAACCAGAGGTGTCGTGATTTCCACTGAAAACAAAAAAAAAAAAACGAAAAAACGAAAAGACACACAATACTCTCACATTACAGCAGCAGCGCCATTAAAAAAAGAGAGTTCCTGAAGGCAGGCAGGATGAGATGGTGGTTTTGTTCCCCATTCACATCAGCATCCAGTTCAGATCCAGGGAAACAGTTCCAGTGCGTACCGAACTGTGTCAATTGATCAATCAAATGCTTAGAAACAGCAAATACCGACACACCCTGTAGCGCTGAACGACCAGTGCTGGCCACCACTGCGATAGAATATGACTACATTCATAAACGCCGGGCACCGCTGGCACTTTTCAGTGGTTGTTAATTATTACTCACAAGATGTATTTTCAAGTGCCACTGGTATACCTGCCAAACAAATAAAAAAACTAAAAATAATACTGGGTGAAAGTGTGATTTAGTGTTTTTAATGAATTGTTTTTGCCTCTCTGTTTGACACAGGAGTCATACTTTGCCGCAGTGAAGAGGATTTACACTGTTGGGTACAGCTCTTCCCTCACCGCGCTGCTCATTGCTGTCGCCATCCTGCTGCATTTCAGGCAAGGGCTCGTTGATCGATTGATTGTGTTGCTTGATTGATTGATTGATTGTGTTGCTTGATTAATTGATTGATTGATTGATTGATTCTTTGATTGATTATGTTGCTTGATTAATTGATTGATTGATTCGTTGATTGACTGATTGCACAGAGAACCAACAGCAATTAGTTTGGACCCTGTTGATTTCCCCTGTCAGATGACCATTTAATTAATAATAATAACAATAATCGGCCACACTTTTATGGAGATGTGTGCACTTGATTGGTCAGCGGGCCCTCATGGCTATGTGGATGCATACAGGTATAAATCGGCCTCATGCCATAAAAAGCACAGATCTTTACCCACAACTTTCCTCCCCCCATCGTCTCCTGAACTCAGACACTGACTGAACCATGTAAATGTCCTCTTTTTCAGCTGGCTTCACCTCCTCACTGTCCTACAGATCAAATAACTCAAGGGAGGCCAGCATAATTCATCACATGCGATAGAGATTATCTCATCAATTACATATTCACTGCAAAATGGCATGCCTGCCGTTCTGTGTTCATTAATGGTTGTTCAAAGGGCAGACTATTCATGAAAGACCTCAACATTAAAGAAAGTGGATTAGTCTGTGTGTGACTGAAGCAGCTGAATCAGTTTTTCAATATTAGTCATTTGTAGTTGGCTGGTCTCCGACAGTGACTTACATTGGGGCCTGTGTTTAGGTTTGAAGCCTCAGGTGTGTGTACCTGCAGTCACCTGGGTGGAACTCTCAGTTGTGTGTACCTGCAGTCACCTGGGTGGAACTCTCAGTTGTGTGTACCTGCAGTCACCTGGGTGGAACTCTCAGGTGTGTGTACCTGCAGTCACCTGGGTGGAACTCTCAGGTGTGTGTACCTGCAGTCACCTGGGTGGAACTCTCAGTTGTGTGTACCTGCAGTCACCTGGGTGGAACTCTCAGGTGTGTGTACCTGCAGTCACCTGGGTGGAACTCTCAGGTGTGTGTACCTGCAGTCACCTGCCTGGGTGGAGACTTCCAGTGAGGGAGACTAGGCAAGGGTAACAGGATCTCAACATCAGATGATGGTGATGGTGATGATGGTGTGTTTTTTGCAGGAGACTCCGGTGTGCTCGTAATCACATCCATGTCCAGCTCTTCCTCTCCTTCATCCTGAAGGCTGTGGCAGTGTTTGTGAAGGATGCCACCCTATTCGCTGGAGACATTGACCACTGCACACTGTCTACTGTAAATACACTGCACTCTGTCTACTGTCAATACACTGCACAGTTCTACCATAAATACACTGCACTCTGTCTACTGTAAGTTAACTGCACACTTTTACTGTAAATACACTGCACTCTATCTACTGTAAATACTTAATATAATAATATTCGGTACAATGCACACCGTATGTTTACTAAGCTTAGATTTTCCCATTTTGGAGCCGATTTATTTTATTCTCTTTGAGTTATACTTTGAAGTGCTAGTACATTGAAAGGTGGGCTCTTTGAATTGTGCAAAATCAAAGATTGTAAGGTATTATTATTATTATTATTACTATTATTATTATTATTATTATTTACAGGCTTCGTGCAAGGCCTCTGTGGTGTTCTGCCATTACTGCGTTATGACCAATTTCTTCTGGCTCCTGGTGGAGGCGCTCTACTTAAACGCA
>JAFBMS010000536.1:67500-91127 GCA_019788955.1 Albula glossodonta | reverse complement strand
GTATCTCTCTCCCTCTCTCTCTGGGGCCCTGTGCGTCTCTCTCTCTCTCTCTCTCTGGGGCCCTGCGTCTCTCTCTCTCTCTCTGGGGCCCTGCGTATCTCTCTCTCTCTCTGTGGCCCTGCGTATCTCTCTCTCTCTCTCTCTGGGGCCCTGCGTATCTCTCTCTCTCTCTGGGGCCCTGCGTATCTCTCTCTCTCTCTGGGGCCCTGCGTATCTCTCTCTCTCTCTGGGGCCCTGTGTATCTCTCTCTCTCTCTCTCTGGGGCCCTGCGTATCTCTCTCTCTCTCTGGGGCCCTGCGTATCTCTCTCCCTCTCTCTCTGGGGCCCTGTGCGTATCTCTCTCTCTCTCTGGGGCCCTGTGCGTATCTCTCTCTCTCTCTCTCTGGGGCCCTGCGTATCTCTCTCTCTCTCTGGGGCCCTGCGTATCTCTCTCTCTCTCTGGGGCCCTGCGTATCTCTCTCTCTCTCTCTCTGGGGCCCTGCGTATCTCTCTCTCTCTCTGGGGCCCTGCGTATCTCTCTCCCTCTCTCTCTGGGGCCCTGTGCGTATCTCTCTCTCTCTCTGGGGCCCTGTGCGTATCTCTCTCTCTCTCTCTGGGGCCCTGCGTATCTCTCTCTCTCTCTGGGGCCCTGCGTATCTCTCTCTCTCTCTGGGGCCCTGCGTATCTCTCTCCCTCTCTCTCTGGGGCCCTGCGTATCTCTCTCTCTCTCTGGGGCCCTGCGTATCTCTCTCTCTCTCTGGGGCCCTGCGTATCTCTCTCTCTCTCTCTCTGGGGCCCTGCGTATCTCTCTCCCTCCAGTCCTGTCTCTTCTTGTCCTGACAGGCTCCATAGAGGAAGCTGTAAATCTCTGCACAGCCGTTAAAATCAAAAATAGTCCATTAAGACCAGCCTGAGGGCGAACAGTGAAATAAAGACACCGCTCTTCACTGAGAGAGAGAGAGATATTACGTTACAGTCTTTCAGCGGTTGCTTTTATCTAGGGCGAGTTACAGTTTATTATGCTAACCAGGGGCCAGTTCCCCCTGGGAGCAATGTGGAGTTAAGGGCCTTGCTCAGGGGCCAGTTCCCCCTGGGAGCAATGTGGAGTTAAGGGCCTTGCTCAGGGGCCAGTTCCCCCTGGGAGCAATGTGGAGTTAAGGGCCTTGCTCAGGGGCCAGTCCCCCCTGGGAGCAATGTGGGGTTAAGGGCCTTGCTCAGGGGCCAGTTCCCCCTGGGAGCAATGTGGAGTTAAGGGCCTTGCTCAGGGGCCCAACAGCAGTGGTGTCCTTGCTGTGGCTAGACTGGGGCTGAATCATGCACCTTAGCTACTAGACTACAGGCTGCCCCATATCATGAGAGGCTAGTGCTAAAAGCCCTTATGCACACTTGAGGAAGCAGCTGCTTCACTGTGCCACACACAAAACACACACATGTAGCTGAGAAAACTGCTGCATCACTGTACCAAGCACACACTTGCAGACATGAGAACACTCCGTGCACACATGGAGCCAGCAAGAACATTCTCAGCAAACATCAAGCCAATCAGATCACTTTCTGCACACATTGAGCCAATGAGATCAGTCTTAGCAAGCATGGAGCCAATGAGAATGCTCTCAGCAGACATGGAGACATGAAAAGGGCAACATGCTACTCGTGATCGTGTGTGAGCCTGCAGCTGTAATGCTTCATGGTGTTTTTTTAAGCATGCAGCTCCTAAATCAAAGGCATTTGGGCCCACACCGGGGACAGCATCCTGTAGTACTCATGCAGGAATGTCTGTTTTCAATTTGTGTTCAGAAGAATTGACTTGTTTGTGCAGTGGCGATGGTCTATTGCCATAATTGGTCAATGTGCTGTTTGACAGCACGGTAAATGGCGTGCTCGGGCCCAGAGCTGTTGCGACAGAATAAGGCCCATAACCAGGGGTCTCCACTGACAGAGCTCCAAAATAAGCTCCCATACCCCTTGTTCAACTGTCCAACATGTCTTTAGTTCCTGTGCTAATATTTCACTCTTGGCAACTGCCAATGAGGTGCTGTTTCTCTTTATTTCACTCTTGGCAACTGCCAGTGGGGTGCTGTTTCTCTTTATTTCACTCAGATACAAAGATCAGTATATTGTGCACATTCACTTTAATTTCAGACTGTCTCAAAAGTTATTTAACAAACATGCTTTAGTCAACAAACAGAGTATTTAGTTGCAGTGACTTGGCAACATGGTAATTGTTTTAAGGCAGAGAGGGTCATATATGCTGTTGTGTTGTAAAAGATACGGCACGGTATGTTTGGTTTGAGCTCTAGAGATCAGTTTGGTAATGTTAGTGTTCAGCAGTACGGCAGCGAATCAGAAGAGCTTCTGATCCCAGCTGGCAGATGTGGTGATGAAGGTGTGATGGAGAGAGGCGTGTTTAACCTGCTCTCTGCATGGAGAGAGGCGTGTTTAACCTGCTCTCTCTGAATGGAGAGAGGCGTGTTTAACCTGTTCTCTGCATGGAGAGAGGTGTGTTTAACCTGCTCTCTCTGAATGGAGAGCGGCGTGTTTAACCTGCTCTCTGCATGGAGAGAGGCGTGTTTAACCTGCTCTCTCTGAATGGAGAGAGGCGTGTTTAACCTGCTCCCTCTGCATGGAGAGAGGTGTGTTTAACCTGCTCTCTTTGCATGGAGAGAGGCGTGTTTAACCTGCTCTCTCTGAATGGAGAGCGGCGTGTTTAAACTGCTCTCTCTGCATGGAGAGAGGCGTGTTTAACCTGCTCTCTGCATGGAGAGAGGTGTGTTTAACCTGCTCACTCTGAATGGAGAGAGGCGTGTTTAACCTGCTCTCTGCATGGATAGAGGTGTGTTTAACCTGCTCTCTCTGAATGGAGAGAGGCGTGTTTAACCTGCTCTCTGCATGGCTGTTTCAGTCACATGACCCCAGGCCGTGTCAGTCACATGACCCCAGGCCGCTGTTGGCTGCTGCAGCTGGCCCTCCTGCCTCTGTGTGTCCCCCTGTGCTGGGGGCTGTTCTAACCACCATTCACTCAGTTTAGGAGAGGCCATGTTTTGAAAGTTCAATTTCATGATGTCTCATAAATTATGTAAAGTGGAATGGAGTCAATCTGAACCCTTGTGCTGTCTCCCCAGTCTCCTCTCCAGTGGTGTGTGTGTGTGTGTGTCTGACTGTCTCTCTGTCTGTGTTCCCCTGCAGTACCCTCTCCAGCTGTGTGCATGCGGTGGTGGCGCTGTTGTACCCATTCTCCTGGCAGCACACTTTTATCCCGGTGCTGCCGGCCTCCATGGTGGACATCGTGTGCTGCCCCACACCCTTCCTGGTGGGCCTGCTGTCCAGCTCGCTACCCAAGCTCCGGGACCTGCCCGTGGAGGAGGTGGGTCCCCCCCCGCTCACTGCTGCCCCCTGCTGTGCACAGCAATGTCCTGCATCTGGCCTGGGTTTGGTTTAGGTTTGGTTTAGGTTTGTACTGCGTGGAATCATAAGAACAGGTGGCAAATATAGCTGACATTGTAGTCATTTGAAACACTGTTCTAGTAGCATACATGCAATAATCATAAAAACCTTTATTCGAAGAGACCAAGCTACAGTCTTGGATGCCTTAATATAAATATAGTACATCAGAAATTTGAATTAATGAGATTCTGAAGTCATCAGATTTAATCTGTTTATATATTCTCATTACGTCATGCATGGTCACTGTTATTGACATTGAAATGTTATGAGTAGGGGCTGGTTATGGATTCCCTTAATGACCTTTG
This sequence comes from Albula glossodonta, assembly GCA_019788955.1. Classification (NCBI taxonomy): domain Eukaryota; kingdom Metazoa; phylum Chordata; class Actinopteri; order Albuliformes; family Albulidae; genus Albula; species Albula glossodonta. Next base: position 87,399 of record JAFBMS010000536.1, on the reverse strand, counting down.
ACCTTGCCCTGAGTGAGCTGCCTCCTTGCAGCTGTGCCCTGCTGTGTGAGGAAGTTACAGTCTGTTTCAGGGTTATTTCCCCCTGTAGGATTGTAAGACCTGTTTAAACTGTAAATCTGCCTGCCGTGGCCCGTGGAGGAGAGTGGGGTCCGCGACCCCGCGCTGCCAGTGCCCTGCCATTCCCGCAGCATTCCTGATCCCCGTATTCCCTCAGCGCTGCCAGTGCCCTGCCATTCCCGCAGCATTCCTGATCCCCGTATTCCCTCGGCGCTGCCAGTGCCCTGCCATTCCCGCAGCATTCCTGATCCCCGTATTCCCTCGGCGCTGCCAGTGCCCTGCCATTCCCGCAGCATTCCTGATCCCCGTATTCCCTCGGCGCTGCCAGTGCCCTGCCATTCCCGCAGCATTCCTGATCCCCGTATTCCCTCAGCGCTGCCAGTGCCCTGCCATTCCCGCAGCATTCCTGATCCCCGTATTCCCTCAGCGCTGCCAGTGCCCTGCCATTCCCGCAGCATTCCTGATCCCCGTATTCCCTCAGCGCTGCCAGTGCCCTGCCATTCCCGCAGCATTCCTGATCCCCGTATTCCCTCAGAGCTCCACAGAGAATCTGAAACAGAAACTGTGGCCCAGAGTCTCACCCACATAGCAGCCCTGTTGCAGCATGCTGAGCTTGTCTAATCTTAATGATAAAATTGAGATAAATATCCAACTTATCTTAAATCATGTTTCATTGCAACATTTTCCTGGTGTGATATGACGATTTCAGATATTTTGCAAATATTTTATGCATGAGCCTGATCTGCGTCAGTAGGGTTGGGCTATACTCCAATACCACCAACCCAGCGGTGTGTCATACACACAAAGCATTATGGGAAGGCAGAGTCCCTCTACAGCTTAAAATGGCATTTTTAAAATGGCCCAGTGATGCAGCAGTGCAGTGGCTGACCCCATCCCCTCAGCACAGCCAGCCCTTACAGTCTGACTTTGGTTTGACCCCATCCCCTCAGCACAGCCAGCCCTTACAGTCTGACTTTGGTTTGACCCCATCCTCTCAGCACAGCCAGCCCTTACAGTCTGAGTCTGGTTTGACCCCATCCCCTCAGCACAGCCATCCCTTACAGTCTGAGTCTGGTTTGACCCCATCCCCCCAGCACAGCCAGCCCTTACAGTCTGAGTCTGGTTTGACCCCATCCTCTCAGCACAGCCAGCCCTTACAGTCTGAGTCTGGTTTGACCCCATCCCCTCAGCACAGCCATCCCTTACAGTCTGAGTCTGGTTTGACCCCATCCCCTCAGCACAGCCATCCCTTACAGTCTGAGTCTGGTTTGACCCCATCCCCTCAGCACAGCCATCCCTTACAGTCTGAGTCTGGTTTGACCCCATCCCCTCAGCACAGCCAGCCCTTACAGTCTGAGTCTGGTTTGACCCCATCCCCTCAGCACAGCCATCCCTTACAGTCTGAGTCTGGTTTGACCCCATCCCCTCAGCACAGCCATCCCTTACAGTCTGAGTCTGGTTTGACCCCATCCCCTCAGCACAGCCATCCCTTACAGTCTGAGTCTGGTTTGACCCCATCCCCTCAGCACAGCCATCCCTTACAGTCTGAGTCTGGTTTGACCCCATCCCCTCAGCACAGCCAGCCCTTACAGTCTGAGTCTGGCTTTACTGGCCCCGCCTCCTTTTCAGCTGAGTGGGTGGGGCTACAGGCAGGACCAATGGCATGACAGCTACAGTTTGGCGTTGCTCAGTTTGAGGATTTAGCACGGGGGTACAGGAGAGGAAAGCGTTCAGTCATGTTTCGCACCCTTCGGGCCTCTCACTCTGTCCTCTCTCTGCTCCCTCTCCCTGCCCAGGCTTTGATGGTGGACCTGGGAACCGACAGCTTCATCAAGCAGGTGAGGAGCTCCTGATTGGCTCATCTCTGATCCATTTGGACCCAGACACTGTCTGACTCACACATGCAGCGGGGAACAAAGACTATTTAAATAGCAGCAGTGCATCACAAACAGAACCAAACGCTGCTGGCCTCCTGTAGGCCGGGCGGTTTGCCGCTCTGTAATGAATGGTGTGAGGACTGTCTGTTTCTAAAGCCTGGGATGCATACACACTTACAGTCACAGACACATTCAGCTGCAGTGTGCTCGTCTGGCTTCTGATTGGACTATAGACACCCACACAGAGTTTCAATGCACAGTTCTGGGAATTGATTGGTTGACAGTAAAACACATTGAGTTTCACTGCTGTATTTTGGACTCTGATTGGTCTACACTCAAACGTACATTGACTTCCAGTGTCCTATTCTGGACTCCTTCTTGGATTATAGTTTATATGTTATTTAATATACAGTCTGTGTAAATGAAAACTCTTTTGTCTGGCTTAGTTGGCTGGACTGAGATGCAGTGATCTTGGGTGTTTATTTGGCTGCATTGGAATGCAGTGAATTTGTTTCTGATTGGTTCTCCTTGTGTTAAGATGGATGACGAGGCCACCTTGCTACCACGGAAACTCCAGGCTGCTCTGGAGCAGGCTCTAGAGCAGAGGAATGACATCATTAACCAGGATTCTGACAGCGAATCAGATGAAGGTAAGTGAGCGAATGGGCATGAGCCTGTGATGCAGTCGGCCAGTCAGACAGTGAGCCAGTCCTTCAGTTCCAGCACAGAGGCTGAGAGAACTCAAGCCCATGTGAGCTCTGAACACCCACAGTTAGTCAGCCTGTCGGCTTGAGCCTGCAATGGAAGAGAACGAGGCGTGGCTTCCCATCACTGTCCTAGGATGTGAGGGACTACAGAAGGGGAGGAAATAAGGAGTTCTGGGAAAATGAGTTCACATGTAATCATATCGTTGTGTAGGTAACATCTGTAGGTATTTGTAGCACTGTTTGTGCCGCAAAGGAGTGGGGGTCAGCTGGAGAGCCTGGTGCCACTCACCCTGGACGTCAGTCTGACCACCCTCTCTGTGTGTGTGTCTGCACCCACCCTGACCCCCCCGCTTAACGCAATACCCAAAATTTTAATCTTTGGATTCTTCAGACTAATTTTTCCCATTTATTGAAACAATGTGTTTTTTTTTATTTTCACCAACAGAATAATGCACTTTTTTGTGGGGAGGAGGAAGGCCAAAAATTTGCTAAAAAAAAAAAGTTTCCTGGCAAATAGGCATGTGACTGAGCATGTGCGCAGGACAGTCAATATTTCCGCCATGTTCACGTGGTTACGGGCTGGCAGCCTCGCGCCCATTCCAGTCTCTTTCTCAACAAGGAAAATGATGTTTGCTCAGCCGCTCACCTCTCCCTAAATGAGGAACATCCATGAGTGAAAATCCCACTTTCCACGGCCCATTAACAGAACACAGTTAAACAGCCACCAGAAAAATGCCTTTCTCATTCCTTTTTATGAGCAAATTCTTGTTCATGTGACTCAGAGACAGAAAAAGTCTAAGCATTTGGGGTTTCTTGGAATGTAGGGGGGCTGAATCTACAGTAAGTGGTCATGTATCTGTGGAATTTCCCATCATGCCGTGTTTTTTGCAGAGTGCAGCTCGCTGAACAGCCTGGTGTCGGAAGCTTTCATCCGCTTCTTCCTGGAGACAATCGGTCACTACTCCCTGTTCCTCACGCCGAGTGAGCAGGGTGGGCGTGTCTTCCAGCGCGAGGCCTTCCGGAAATGCGTAGCGTCTAAGAGTGTGCGCCGCTTCCTGGGCGTCTTCATGGAGTCGCAGATGTTCGCCGGGTTCATCCAGGACCGCGAGCTCCGCAAGTGCCGTGCCAAAGGTGGGGGGTTGGGGGGACGGGTCCCCCAAATGCGCCATTTCATCACCTGCTTTACCCTTTAGCTATTTACCTCGTCAGTCAGTTTGCTGTATTATGTGTTTACAATGACCTATATAGAGTAAATGGCACTATACAGTATACACTATGCAGAACAGAGATTGACTTCAGCCACCCCCCAGTGTGGAGTCCCCACCTGGGTGTTGCTAAGCAGCCATTTTGCACTCGACCCTTCGTCTGCTGATTGGGAGAGGGAGGCCATTATGGGGCAGCTCACCTGGACTGCATTAAAGACACAGAGAGTGACATCATGACATGGCATCAGTACAGCAGAGCACATCACACACTCCATAACTGCGCAGCCTGCTCTCCATGGAGACCAGATCACAGTGTCACACACTGTGACAGTGTGGCAGTGACCTGAGGAGCAGAGCAGAGGTTTATAGAAGTCACAGCGATATCTGCAGTTCTTCCTCCCTGCTTGGTCAGGAGCCATCATGGCTGTTTTCAGCTAAAGCAGGATAATGGCAGTGTTCAGTGCCGAGCTTCAGCATGTATGGGTTCTGCCTGCCCCCTTCTGGTAATACAGGGTATGACATTCTATGACTGGTTTGTTTGTAACTCGGAAGATGGTTAAAAAAAAGAACCATTCTAAATATACTGACCCTTGGGGTATGTGAATCTAAACATTGAATTACGCGTTTGGTTTTAAGCCAAGAATTCCTGAAACCACAAAGTTTTTTACCCGGCCAGCTGTGGCTCTTTGTGAGGTCGTTGATGTCAGTGTTTGGGTGAGTGAGCTGCGCGTGTTCTGAGTTTCCACACACAGTACCACCACACCGCATGGGCGTTAGGCAGCTGCGCTGCAGTGTGGCGCTCTCTTTCCAAGCCCCAGATGTAAATGCTGTTTAGTCGTTTTCATGGCTGAAGAACACAGCAGAACGGAGTATAGCGGATTAGCGCTAGCTGTGTGTGAGCGTTCCCATTACGCGCTCTAATGCGCTGCTCCCCTGTGACAGGTCTGTTTGAGCAGAGAGTGGAGCAGTATCTGGAGGAGCTGCCTGACACTGAACAGGGTGGAGTCAACAAGTTTCTCAAAGGGCTGGGTGAGTACCATGGACAGCCTGAGTCTATACACCAACTAGATACTCTGTTCTCTGTCAGCAGAGTCTATACGCCAACTAGATACTCTGCTCTGTGTCACCACAGAGTCTACATTGACACCAGAGTATTTTTAGTCGTTGATGTATATTTATATATTTAATGTTTTTTTGTCTTTCAGGAAGTAAAATGAAGTTTCTTCACAAAAAGAACTAAAGAAAACATCCTACTGTACCTTTTAACCAAAAAGAGACTGCAGAATCCTTCCTGTACAAAGTCCTATTGCAACCTGTGCACATTTCAAGACCCGACCTACTGGACTTGTGCATTCTTGAGATGGATAATAGCACATTGGCTTGCAACAGTTTCACATTTCTGTACATATTTCACCATAAACTGGTGATCATTTCAATACAAGCTTTTTTTTTCCTTTTATTGCTGTTGTTAGGTTCCTGGTAACTTGTGTATATGAACTGAATCGGGGCCTGGCGTGTGATGGACAGGCTAATAATGGGCGGTACCAAACTAATGTGCGTGTGACTGTCTCACAATAACCACTCACTATACAGAATGCTTGTGGAGAGTGACCGAATGTGTAGTGAAAAGGGAATGAATACAGTGTGTGTGCTGGAGAATGGCCGGTGAATGTGTCACTGTTTAATGTGTGTTTTATATATAGCAGTTAGCTTGCTTTCCTTTCATGGAGTAAGGTACTTTCAATGAGATTTCCCATGCGTCCAGTAGCAGAGAGTTTTTGTACGAGCATAAATACACATGAAGAAATTGTTACTGTCTTAACACCTGTAATTGATTACTTTGTTGATTATGAAAAACTTTTAAATAAAATGTTGCCAAGCTGAATGGTCACATGATCCTCGCTGTGCCCTGGCTGGTTCCACACCTCAGGGGAACCAGTCCCCGCATATATACAAAGCACATATACAAACCCCTTTTACACAATTCTTTTTCCCCCCCACTCTGCTTGTTCTGTGAAATTGGGATGTGAATTGGAAGTTAGAAAGCTAACTTGGCATTGCTAAGGTTGGACACACTCAAACACATACTCCTTTTGTACAAATTTATTCACAAAAGAGACAGTCAGGCCATCAGAACACAAGCCCCTCCCACCCCTTTGATCTTCTCCTCGGCGCGCCGGCTGAAGAACTTGGCCTTGACGATGACAGGCTGCTTAGGCAGCTTGCCTTTACCCAGCACTTTGAAGTAGCCCTGTCAAAACAGCAACAATGCAGCCAATTACACAAGAGCATCATCTCCATGACAACACACACAGCCCCCTGCTGACAGCTGACCTTCATCAGACCTGGAGCCCCTCGGTTACCGTGGCTACCTCGGACATGCAGTGACAATCCTCATTAAAATGACAATGGCTTTCAGAGAGTCTCCTTTAAGGGACACCAGCATATCCACCATCAGGCCCTCTTTCTATTCACCAGCGGAAAGGAAGCCCACCACAACATTTTAACATTTCTGTTCACGCATTCCAGAGAAACCTCCAGAACCAATGGATCACACCCCACTAACCACAAAGTCTGTTAGCAAGTAGACAGACAAGCTTAGGTGCCCTTTAATATTTTGTTGTAAGCTTACAAGTAAAACTGATAAATTAAAAAAAAATCCCTATCATAGTCATATAAACCTACACGTGCTGAACTGTGCAGTGAGTGACTTCAGCAGAGACTCATTAAAATGTGTTTTTGACCAGAACACACGGACAGCCTCTGTACACACGTGTAAACCTGTTCAGACAAAACAACCATTAATCCCTGATTGTCTCCAAATACTCCGCTACCTGAGCTAACGTCATGGCAACAGTGACACAGACATGTTTCCACACATGTCTGATGCACAACTGTGCTTCGGACTGGACAACAGAGACATCTATGGTAATTCTGTACAATTTACAACAGGAAGATGTGTAAAGTCGAGCACTTTGAGTCGCTTGCTTTTGGGAAAACTAAATTTTGATTTGATCACCTTTGACTGTATGAGACAAATATAATCACAGGGATGTGATTGTGGAGGATGCCGAGGGGAGCAGCTCTGGGGCAGCGTGTGTATGCCGCTTGGACCAGAGTAAAACACCTTCAGCTCAGGCATGACACTGCGCTGTGCTCACACGGTGTTCCACTGTTCAGAATTTCCACGGAAACATGAGTAAATAATGCACTCCAGTGAGTTCAAAATAAAGCACAAGACCCTCCATGTCCTTATTGATAGCAAAGTGATGCTGTACCATGAGAAAATACTGTTTTAACGAGGGCTTTCACTGGTCCAGCTACTCATGTGGGTAGGAATCAGTTTTGCCTTGCCATTCCATTGAAAGTTAGAAATAAAAAGAAACACAGTGATACCCTTTTGTCTGAACGGTGACAGAGGCCAAGTCTGCTGAAATTTAATTTGTAACTTGTTCTTGGAGCAGCATGGGCATTCTGCAGCTCAAATAACCGACTATACTAATTAAATAATTAAAAGTAGAAGCTGACATAAAATCCAGAGAGGGTCTGGCCTTCATTAAGTCTGGCTTTAATGGCCATTTGGACACTGCTGTACTCACGGCGCGGACGACGTCAATGATGGGTGCGGGGCCGTCGGGCTTCTTGGCGTAGTTTAGCCGCGTCTGCTCGCTGACCAGAGTCCACAGCTTGTCCAGGTTGATGGTCGGGCAGAAGATTGTGTTCTTCTTCAGATGATAATGCCGCATGCCCACCTTGCCAAAGTAGCCTGGGTGACTGAATCACGAGAAAACAGCACATCCATCACATATGAACATGACAAAATTAAAGCACTGACATCACTTCTGAATTACTGTAAATAATGTGCTTTTATTGTGCTGTTTGAATATCATTGTGTTAAAGGTAACAACCCCAATGGTGACTTTTGCTGTAATTTAAGATGTAAAATATCAAGCTTCGACAAGGTGTAGAGAATGAATAAAATAAAACTAAAGAGTAAAGTCAAATGCACAAACAACGAGTCAAAAGTGCATGCTTTTTCCTAACAAGCCCTCATTGCACTGTCCGCATCTGGCAAAACCGTACGCTATAGCAAAACGGACAGGGTAGCCTGCCACACTCAACAGCAGATCAAGGCATCTTAATGCATTGAAACTGTTCTCCCTCTTCAAAAGGAGAGGTGAAGCGCCGGCTGCATACTCACTATTTGTCAAAGTTTATTCTGTGGTGGTGCATACCGCCAGCATTTCCACGGCCTCCGGGGTGTTTCCTGTGTTTGCCTGCGGGGGAATCGAGTCCGTTCATAACCTTAGCCCCGTTTCAGACTTTTCCCACACTTGTTCAGTGAAACCTTGGTCGAGCACTTTGAGCAGTCGTTCAGCTTGCTGGTAAAGAATGCACACTTACCGATACGGCCGTGGCCATGGCTGACATGACCCCGGAGTTTTCTGGTCTTTGTGTTTCTGGTGGGCTGAGGAAGACAGTAAGGAGGATAACGTCTCAATCAAAAGCATCACACCTGAATTTTACTTAGTCACGTGTAGTTAGAGGATAAAAGGGAAGGATTACGAGCTGCCAAACTAAATACCTACAACTGAAACGAGGGAAAGGGTGATCAGATAACTAGGAACTACAGCATCACGTAACTGGATGTACCAGTGTACGAGCCCACTTACACACCAGTGTGACTACAATCCAGAAGTGTGATATGGGCATGTTATATAACTCACGCATTACACGTAGAAAAGCACAGAAGAAAATGTGCCACAGAATTACATTGCAACTCGTTTGTCACGACGAGGAATTTTAATTGCCTACTTGGGCAGAGATGGGCAAACATTTGTTTTTGGGGGTGTTTTTTTTTTTAACAAAATGATCATCGTGTAATTTCACTTGATCGATAGTTGATTAAAGAAAGGGGCAATTACGTCAAAATTCGTTTGTGGATTACAGGATTGATTCAGATTTCATAAGGAGGTTTGCATGCCAGCGAAGAAAACGCCGGCAACCTACCATTTTGGAGGCTGAGTGTAAGAGGATCGCGTCAAAGAATTCTCGCGATTAAATGCGAGACTATGCTGCCTCAGAGGCACGAAAGTCGATGAAACCTGGCGACAGGAGGAGGAGCGTGACATCCCGACTCAGCAACAGCCGTAGACTTTGAGTGCTTGAAAACATGCGGCTTTACTTTTTGTCCTCTTCAAGATTAGCATACACACATAAAGTATTTCTGACATCGCAATTCTGTTCCATACATATATAGAACTGGTAATATGGGTAGTCTATAATATTTCAGTCTCAATATGTGTAATGTACATGATCAGAAAATTACAATAGTACGATTAGTATTTCGACGAGTATTATTAGTGTGACTTAGTGTGTGTTAGGTTTGATCTGTGCTTGTTGTTTGTCTTTTGGTTATTTATGAAATGTTTTTGTTCAATAAAAAAATCACAATAGTACAGTTAGAAACAAGTTTGACCTCTAATTTCTATTATTATTATTATTGTTATTGTCTAATATAGGCTCTGTTGCTTGCCTTGCTAAGTGGGTTCTACTTATTGCACATCTACTGTGCTGTAGCCCTGTCTCTGCCCAGTGCAGTGCCATAGCCCTGTCTCTGCTTAGGGCTGTGCCATAGCCCTGTCTCTGTTCAGTGCTGTGCCATAGCCCTGTCTCTGCTTAATGCTGTGCCATAGCCCTGTCTCTGCCCAGTGCAGTGCCATAGCCCTGTCTCTGCTCAGTGCTGTGCCATAGCCCTGTCTCTGCTCAGTGCTGTGCCATAGCCCTGTCTCTGCTTAGTGCTGTGCCATAGCCCTGTCTCTGTTCAGTGCTGTGCCATAGCCCTGTCTCTGCTCAGTGCAGTGCCATAGCCCTGTCTCTGCTTAATGCTGTGCCATAGCCCTGTCTCTGCTCAGTGCTGTGCCATAGCCCTGTCTCTGCTTAGTGCTGTGCCATAGCCCTGTCTCTGCTCAGTGCTGTGCCATAGCCCTGTCTCTGCTCAGTGCAGTGCCATAGCCCTGTCTCTGCTTAATGCTGTGCCATAGCCCTGTCTCTGCTCAGTGCTGTGCCATAGCCCTGTCTCTGCTCAGTGCTGTGCCATAGCCCTGTCTCTGCTCAGTGCAGTGCCATACCCCTGTCTCTGCTCAGTGCTGTGCCATAGCCCTGTCTCCATTCAGTGCTGTGCCATAGCCCTGTCTCTGCTTAGTGCCATGTTCTCAGACTGGAGATCTCAGTGACATCTGAGGTTTCACAGGAAGCTGTGCCTGGCCCTCTCAGTTAGCGGCTGCACCATCCCTCACTCTCTCTGCCCTGCTTTCCACCACCCTTCAGTCTGCTCTGCCCCAGTTTCTGCCACGCTTTTGCCTGTTTCTGCCCCACTTTTCTTCCCCCTCCGTATGTCTCTGCCCTTCTTTCTGCGTCTATCTTCTGCTACCAGTGGGCCAAGGTCATTTGAGTAGCATAGCTAACAACAACAACAACAAAAACCAAAAACAGGTTTTGAAATTTGGTCTCAGATTCTGTTGGGCTGTTTGTCCTCATGGGTCACAGCAGGAGTGTAGAGTAAGGGAGGACTCTAATCACTGAAGTTGTTTTGTTGACTGCTGTTAAGGTAAGTGTCTTTTAGCCTGTCCTGTCACTGAGAGCTTGGTTTCTGCCAGCGCTCTCCATAAGTGCACTCGCTGTGCTGTCCCTGTGTGCTCCTGTCCTGCTCATCGTCTGTTTGGCACAGAACAGAGCAGCAGGGAATGTCTGCATCAGCACTGAAGGAGGTCCTCATTACTCCACACAGGATACTCTGAGTCTCTATGAAACGGCAATTTCATCCACCGTGATAACCAATGGTGTGTAAGTATGCTGCCAGGAAAGCAGCGTGTGTGTGTGTGTGCACGGGTGTGTGCGTGTGTGTGCGCATGGGTGTGTGCAGCTTCTATTAGTGGGTGTCTCTGCTCTCCAGAGCGGGATGAGAGCAGAGTCTGTGTTCTGTTGCCGGCAGCGACAGACGGGTGCAGAGACGACCGGGAGGACGAGAGGGGCCAGAGTGTTTGGCATGAGTCCTGAGCAGCGGTGAGAGCAGGTGAGCTCAGTGGGGTTTGGGGGGCAGTTGCAGGGTTTGGGGGCATTTGGGGCTGGTAGTGGGTCAGATAAAATGCAGGGGATGAGGATGGGGGTCGGGGGGGCAAGTGGGTCGGATGCGACACAGCCATTTGGGGGGGTCAGTGGTAGATGCTTTTCTCAATCTCATATAAAGTGACAGCCAGCTGAACTGCGGGAGAAAGTTGCCAGATTTACAGGTGAGATAACGGTGTGGCAGTGGTCTGGTTGTTAGGCAGCGGTTTGGTTGTCAGGCAGGGTCTTGGCAGATCTGAGCGTTTGCAGTACGGACCGACCCTGTGGAAAGACTTACCCTGTGTTTTATTTCTGTTTATCAGTCTTCAGATGATCATTCTCTCCTGGGCCCCGCTCTGTCCGTAGATGTTGGAAGAGAGCAGCTCATAATCGTGTGTAAAGCACTGTGCTGTGGTGCTACGCGGGTGTCTAGTCTGTGGGTGTGCGTCGCTCCGCCGCCTGCTTTCTCTGGGGATGGTGACTTCATCAGATAATGATCGGGAGTACACTAGTGTCAGTAGGTCCCCGCCTAATTGGGGTGTGTGACCCAGTTTGGTGCAGTAAGCGAGTGTGCTGGGGTCTGGGGGGACCGGCTGAGGCACCGACTCCCTGTGACGCGTCAGCCATTCTCAAGGTTCTCTTAAGTGGGTCACATGACCTTTGCTTCCATTTTTGGATGAGCTTTGGGGGATCTTTTGTCCCAGAAAAAAATTAATTACCCTTTTTCTTCTCTCCCATTTCTCTATTATTACAAATGAGCAAAGTGTGAAAGAGAAAATCATATTTATCACTGTGCTGGCATGTGAGGAGTCAGCAGCAAGAGCGGTGTGTGTGTGTGTAAGAGTGTGAGTGAGTGCGTGTGTGAGAGTTTGTGAGAATGTGTGTGAGTGAGTGTGTGCGTGTGAGTAACTGTGAGAGAGTGTGTGAGTGTGTGTAAGTGAGTGTGTGAGAGTGTGTGTAAGAGTGTATGTGCAAGTGTGAGGGTGTGCATGTGGGTGTGTATGTGTCACTGCACCCGTCTTCGCTGGGCACACCTGGACTCTGTGCATGACCTGTGTATCTGCCCTCTGCCCTGTGCCCTGTGTCCTCTGCCCTCTGCCCTCTGTCCTGTGCCCTCTCCCTTCTGCCCTGTGCCCTCTGCCCTCTGCCCTGTGTCCTGTGCCCTGTGTCCTGTGCCCTGTGCCCTGTGCCCTGTGTCCTGTGCCCTCTGCCCTGTGCCCTCTGCCTCTGCTGCCCTGTGCCCTGTGCCCTCTGCCCTCTGCCCTCTGCCCTGTGCCCGTTGCTGCAGGTGTAGCTGTCAGGCTGATCCTGAGCTGACCGCACTGTCATTCTTCCACTGTGCCTTTCTTTCCCTCTTTTGCTCCCCGCTGTTGCTCTGTTGCTTCCTTACAGTGTCAATCCTCATTCTGTCCTTTCCTCATTCTGACACTACGTCGATCCATCGCTCTGACACTGTCACTCTTTCGCTCTGTCGGTCTTTCACTCTGTCGCTCCCTTACTCTATCTCTCCTGGCTCTGTCGTTACCGTGCTGCCTGCTGGATGTCCCCTGGGTCTCCCTGCTGGCACTAGAGGCCCCGCTGCCCAGGAAATCTGATGGAGAAGGTGAGAGCGCCCTGTTTCCATGGAGAAACACAGACATGTGAGATCATGGCCAGCTCTCTGTAACAGATGCTATAGGTAGCTCTATCTGATAAAGATTTAAACTCTCCTGCTTCTTCATTGCTACTTTCTAGAAAATTAAAAGTTCCATTTGAATGAAAGAGCAAAATTAATTTTCCACTGAATTTTTCCCCTCACTTTGTTAACATACTTTATGTATAATGGTTTCCTTTACGAATTTCCAACAGAATGGGAGAATTTGCCACAGCATACAATTTAATTAAGCCTAAACTTAAAGTTGGATTTGAGCATCTTTATATCCTGTTTCTGCCCTCATTGTAGTTGAATCTGGTGTACTTTATGTCTGACTCTTTGCATGCTCTGAAAAATTTTCTCTTGGCCAGCACAAACTCTCATGTTTTCAGCAGGAAGTTAGCCCAGACCGGTTCACAGACTCCACCATGTTTACAGATACTGTGTGCGTTTTTATGTTTTACTTTTTCTGCTGAAGTTGCTTTAAGGTGTCTCTCTTCCTCAAACGTACTGAGGCAGCTTTCTGATCATCAGAAGTGAAAATCAAACTGGACATCAAAGCAAACGGGCATCTGACAGCTGCTCCCAGGTGAAGGCGGATAGAATAGCAGAGCTGTGTGTCCCTGAACCCAAAGGCCTGACTGGTCCACATTTCCCCTTCACTGTTTTAAATCATCATTTAGGAGCTGCTGTCAGATTATTCCCTTTGTCTCGGCCTCTCAGTATTTAAACTCAGGATAAGGCAGCCTGTGTGTGTTTGTGTGTCTGTGTGAATAGTGTGTGTACAATGTTTGTGTGTAGTGTCTACTGTGTGTGTGTGAGTGTGTTTATGTGTGTAGTGTATAACGTATGTGTGGAAGTGTGTTTGCGTAATATATAGCATGTGTATATTGTGTGTGTGTTTGTGTGTAGTATATATTGTGTGTATATGTGAGTATGTATGTGACAGTGTGTGTAACTGACCCAGTCTCCCTGTGTCCCGCAGCACTGTGCAGACTGTGGAGAGTTCAGGGAGCTGCAGACTCTCTGCACCTTCTGCAACAGGAGGCTGTGCTTTCAGTGCACCGACCTGCACCAGCACCCCCGAGAGCACGGAGGCCAGCTGCCCCACATGGGTATGCACCCTGATCCCCCCCAAAACACTCACACACACTCACACACACACCCAACACACACAAACACACACAAACACACAGACACACACACACACGCACACACATGCACACACATGCACACACACTCACAAACTCACACACACACACAGCACCTGGAGGCCTGCTCCCCCTCCCCCCAAACACAGAGTGTGTGCGTGTGCTGTAACTCTGCTTTTCCTCTGCACAGTCGCTGAAGATTCAGGCCACTGGCTGGGGGAGGGGCTGCACTGTCCATATCACAGACAGGAGCTGCTGGAGCTCTTCTGTGAGACCTGCCACCTGCTGTCCTGCGGCTCTTGCCACCTGAACACCCACAAGGACCACAGGTGAGCACCTGCGCACATGCATGCACGCGTGCACGCATGCACGCATGCACGCACACGCATGCACCCAGTGAAATCTTTTACCCTGATAATCATTGCTGTATGAATGGACTGTGACTGTGGTGCATGCTGGGATACTCGGTGACAATGTGTTTGTGTGCAGACTGGTGCATGCTGGGATACTCAGTGACAATGTGTTTGTGTTCAGACTGGTGCATGTTGGGATACTCAGTGACAATGTGTTTGTGTTCAGACTGGTGCATGTTGGGATACTCAGTGACAATGTGTTTGTGTTCAGACTGGTGCATGCTGGGATACACAGTGACAATGTGTTTGTGTTCAGACTGGTGCATGCTGGGAAGGCTCTCAGAGAGCAGCAGTGGCTCTTTGAGAATCTAATGGTTCAGGTTGAGGATAAGAAGTCGACTCTGGAGAATTCAGCCAAGGAAGTAGAGGACAGGTGAGCTGTTTACCTCTACCTGTAGCATTGATTTCTGTATGAAAGAGAGATGTACAGACGTAATATTGTCCTGACTATAACTTTTTGATGTTAAGTAAAATTTCTTATTTACACATCTGTAAGCAATTTAGAGCATACTTATATTTGCAGAATGTTACATTTTCCTGCACTCTCTCAACAAATCATAGTCTAACATTTGCAAAGGATCCAAGTGGATTACCAGCCAGTTTAGAGTCACCTCTGCCCAGGGCTCCCCTCCTCCTCTGGTCTGTAATCACAGTGTCATTATGTGTGCTTCCCAGGATACATGGCATTCGGACCATGCAGCGGAAGGCCGAGAACCAGATTAAAATGGCAAAGATGATTATAATGAACGAGCTCAACAAACGGACCAACCTATTAATGGAGCAGCTTCAGGCAGAGTCTCTTTCTCTAAATGTTTTTCTTCCCAGAGAGTCAGCTTACAATAAGGAGACAGAGCATGTGTGGGGGAGTGGGCCGATTGGTGGGGTAAAATCCTGGCAATCACACACTGAAAATAATGGTAGATCGTGCTGGGGAAATTGAGCACTCAGAGAGAATTTGTACTGCTCTCTTGGAGTGAGCATTAACTATTCTCTCTGAGTTTGAACTTTTGACTTTGACTGAGTGTTAACT
This sequence comes from Albula glossodonta, assembly GCA_019788955.1. NCBI lineage: Eukaryota > Metazoa > Chordata > Actinopteri > Albuliformes > Albulidae > Albula > Albula glossodonta. Next base: position 72,219 of record JAFBMS010000536.1, on the reverse strand, counting down.
GCTCTCTCTGAGTAAGTGTGAGCTGTTCTTTCTGAGTCAATGTGAGCTGTTCTCTCTGAGTCAGTGTGAGCTGTTCTGTCTGAGTCAGTGTGAGCTGTTCTTTCTGAGTGTGATCTGTTCTGTCTGAGTCAGTGTGAGCTGTTCTTTCTGAGTGTGAGCTTTTCTCTTTGAGTCAGTGTGAGCTGTTCTGTCTGAGTCAGTGTGAGCTGTTCTTTCTGAGTGTGATCTGTTCTGTCTGAGTCAGTGTGAGCTGTTCTTTCTGAGTGTGAGCTTTTCTCTTTGAGTCAGTGTGAGCTGTTCTGTCTGAGTAAGTGTGAGCTGGTCTCTCTGAGTCAGTGTGAGCTGTTCTTGCTGTTTCTGCCATGCAGAAGATTTCTGGCGAGGTCAGGACGCATCTGGAGGACCAGCTGCAGGGCATGATTGAGCTGTGCAGCCAGCTGGGCCACACCCACAGCTTCATCACCTGGGCAACGGCCCACCACCGCCGCACCCCGCTGCTCTTCAGCAAGGAGCTAGTAGGCCTCCACCAACAAGCCACGCCCATTTCCACACCCACACCCACACCCAAAGCTCACCAAAGCGCACAGTAAGCAGTGTCCACGGTGTACCGCTCACTAGCGCACAGTAAGCAGTGTCCACGGTGTACCGCTCACTAGCGCACAGTAAGCAGTGTCCACGGTGTACCGCTCACTAGCGCACAGTAAGCAGTGTCCACGGTGTACCGCTCACTAGCGCACAGTAAGCAGTGTCCATGGTGTACCAGTACACAATACAGTTTCCTCGCCCACAGCATCCACTGCACACTGTACAAAAATCTGAAATTAATCAGTTGTGCACAACTGAGTGAGCAGTGTTAAAAACTCCCAAAACACACAGAGATCAAGCCGTGCACACGGTGCAGCTCTAACTAATGAATCTGTTCTCTGTCTGTGGTAACTGGAATGAGAAGGTTTATTTTTAGTTTAGGAAACACTTCACTTCTGCTGTTATATCATCTGACTGCAAAACTTCCATATTCAGGCAAAAAATGTTTTAAGAGGGGAGCAGAAAGATAGGAAATGATGTCATGTTGCATGTCCAGATTGCGTTCCAGATGAAGCGCCTGCTAGAGTCGCAGCTGCTCTGTGAGCTCGACCCGGCTGTGAAGATCCAATTCCACTGGGACGCCCGCTTCTGGACCAAGCAAATCTCCTCTTTGGGTCAGCGTGCTTAACGTTTTTCTGCATGGGATACAAATGACAAATCCAACATGCTCCTGTGAACAAAACTAGAATTACTGGTAATGGAAATGAATTCACAGTTTCATTGAGCTGTTACTGAGTGGTTTTAGTTAGGTTTAGTTAGGTTTACTGTTTCCATTTAGATGTGAAAAGTGGTTCCTCTCCAAAACATTTTCTCATCAATGATTTGTGAGCCATTTGCACTCTGAGCTCTCATGGACTTGAGCAGAATAACTTTATTTAGTTTCATTGTCATGCAGTGACCCCCCAGCACCATGTGTGTACCTCATGTTCTATCTGTATTTAACTGAAATATAGTGTAGTTCTTTGTTGTCACATTCACACCAGTTTACTGTATTATTTTTATGACTGATCCCAGGTCAGCTGACCAAAGACGATGGGATTCACTCTCGTCCTGTGGGTGTGCCCCGCCCTGGAATTCTCAAGCCCCAGCCAATCACGTGCTTGTCCCCCTCTAAGCCAATCACATGCTCAGCACTGTCCCCCTCACTGTGCCACAGAGACCCAGAGCAGAGCTGCGGGTGCAAACCCTGCTGTCAGGCCCAGCTGTGCTGCTCTCACTGCACCAGCACCCCCCAGCCCGCACAGAGCCCTGAATCCCCCAACCCCGAACCTCCTGCTCACTGTGCTAACACGCCCAAACGTCACTCAGACCCCAAACCTCACCCAGACCCCAAACCCCACCCAGACCCCAAACCCCACCCCGACCCCAAACCCCACCCCGACCTGCTGGTGGGGCACAGCCGGGGGTCTCCTGAACCATGCCAATCTCTGAGGACTCCACCCCACAGTCTGCAGCTGCAGGTGAAGCAGACGCAGACACCCTGGAAGTCCCTTGGGCTAGACTCAGAGCAGCCACAGTCTCCTGGGCCAGATGCCTGTCTGCGCAGCTGCAGCAGTTTGCCGGTGGGTCAGCCCCTCGTCCAGCAGTCATCACGCCGCTCTGAGCAGCTACTGGCCCCACAGGTGCAGCCGGCTGCAGAACCTGCAAGGCTGCAGGCGCAGCCGGCTGCAGTTCCGGCAAAGCTGCAGACGCAATCCTCAGCAGACCCTGGCAGACAGCGAACGCAGTCAGCTGCAAACCTAGGGAGACAGTATGCGCAGTCGGCTACAGATCCAGGCTCTGCAGGTGGAGGCAGACAGCTGAGGCAGCAGGTGGCAGATGCAGAGAGGAGACTCCCAGCTGCAGAAGCCCAAAGTCCCGGGGACAGACGGACAGACAGATGGACAGACAGGCCCTCTGCAGAGGCAGAAGCGTGGGCCCTCAGCAGGCCAGACAGGGGGGTGAGTCACTGCGGCTGCGCAGGTATGCACACACCCTGAGACACCCTCTAATACACCCTGCCAATGCAACCAGCCACAACACAGAGACCGCTATCCTCCTCACAAACAGCTGCATAATAGAATGGGGTAAAAGTTACATTTTACTCCTCTGAGGTGTTTATGCTTAAGATCGAAGAGGAAATGTGAATGTTTATTAGAATATAAATGTTAGTAAGGGGGTGCCGAGTGAGTATTGCTCACAGTATGGTGTATGCTGGAGTGTTGTGTGAGGGAAATACAGCCCATTACATTTCCTTTCAGGTATTCACTGTTCAGGCATTCTGTCCTCAGAGCTGGGAATAACACAGGAACAAAACATGCGTCACGCCCACTGGCTGAGTCTCTGAACACAGGAAACCATCACAGAGGCTCGCAGAGTCACTTTGTATGCACCAGTGAGTTGTCAACATTGTGGCTGCAATTATGAACTGATACCATACTTCTGAGATACGATGGAAATTAGACAAACCGACCACATGGAAAGCAAAACATCGCTCTCAACATGATCAAAACAAAAACAACAGACACAGGAAACAAAGGTGTGCCCGGGTTAGCGAGTGATGATGCCGGTGCGGCAGGTAAAACGAAGGTCATCCAATCAAAGCCTCCGTTTCCCGATTCAGAACACCACAGAGGGGTGGGCATCTGAGCGTGCTCATTAGTGCACAGCTGTTTATTTATTTATTTATTTCTCTGCACTTGGTAACAGTCAGTTAAATAAGTAGAACAGGGCTGGGTGCAGCCTTGTATTTACTTAACCTAGTGTTAATGAGATACCCAGGGAATAGTGTTTCTCTTCTGCCGGCTGCTGGTCCCGTTCCCAGTCCCTCCCCAGCTCTCAGGGTCTCTGTCTCCTCTCCATCGCTCCCTGGATCTGCATCAAAGCCTTCTCTGCTTCAGTTTAATCTGTGCGTGGTCCAGAACGCTGCATGGAACACCTGGGGGAGACGGTGCAGGTAAACGCTGTTTAATCGCTGGATAATTGCAAACGTGTGGAGGATATCAGGTGACCTGAATCTCGCTTCTGCATGAAGCACGAGGTGGGTGGGGGTTCTGTTTGAATCGGTAAACACTTGGTGCACCGGTCAGCCCTGCTCACTCACTACCAGGAAGGACTACCTCTGCTAATGGTCTGGAAAGTTCTGTTGTGACTGTCTTAGTGAGCACACAGAAGTAGCAGCTAAGAGAGAAGGGTAATATACTCTGTTATGCATCTGAATCAGTGTTGTTTACTCCGTGAAGCCTGTACTCTCCTGTTTGTGGGATTTACACAGAGTCACTGCTGGGTGAGTACATCATTGTGAAAGGTGTTTTAATTCAAATGTCTCTTTACTGAAGCGCAGGGCCCTGGGCTTCTGTTTCATGCTAACAGGTGCACACAGAACGGGGGCTTTTTGTGGCATTAATTGTGGGGCTTTGCCAAAAGCTGTTCTTCTACATACATAACCCCCTGTCTCCCTCCCTAAACCTCCCTGGGGCAGTGATGCTGCTCTGGGCCAGGTTGTTCTGCACTGGCTGGCTTTCGCAGGGTCTGGAGCACAGTTGCAGGTAGTGCTGGGTTCTGGTGTTGGAGAGTGATTGGTATGGGTTTTGCGCTTCCTGCAGGGACCCGGTGTGTCAGAGATGTCGCTTATGGCCCAGGGACCCCACGGCACCCTGAGGGGGGGGAGGTCCAGAGCCCGGGGGGCTCCAGCGGAACTGCCCACTCCACCCTGCAGTCCCTCCGGGGCCCAGCCCATAGGTGCTGCTCGCAGCCCGGCAACCGCCCCCAGGGAGCAGGGCTGCCTAGCAACCGCAGCTGGGGAGTGGGGCTGCCTTTCAGACCAGGTAACTGCATCGCCATGGCGAAGGGGAGGGAGAGGCCTGCTGCCACGGGAACAGAACAGGAGACACGTGATGCTCCAGGCAGCGTGACTCTATCATATGAGGGGTTATGGAGTGATGTCACAGACTCCACAGCCAATCAGCAACAGGCTGCTTTTAAAACCTGATTTATCCTTTTCCTAAGGAAACCTCCCTGCACGGTTTAAACTGCAAGGAAAATGCGCTCATGTGGTTTTCCGACTGTTGAACTCACAGTGATATAAATGAGTCCAGGGGAGTCGGGTCAGCTTCAGCACCAGTGCTGGAGTTCTGCGCGCTGCTTTGAGATCAG
>JAFBMS010000536.1:0-62500 GCA_019788955.1 Albula glossodonta | reverse complement strand
ACTCTGTCTGTCTGTGTGCAGCCATATGTGAGCACCTGTAGCGGTATGTACGTGTGTTAGTGGTACCTTAGCAATATGTGAGTGTTTGTAGGGGTATGTACGTGTGTTAGTGGTACCTTAGCAATATGTGAGTGTTTGTAGGGGTATGTACGTGTGTTAGTGGTACCTTAGCAATATGTGAGTGTTTGTAGGGGTATGTACGTGTGTTAGTGGTACCTTAGCAATATGTGAGTGTTTGTAGGGGTATGTACGTGTGTTAGTGGTACCTTAGCAATATGTGAGTGTTTGTAGGGGTATGTACGTGTGTTAGTGGTACCTTAGCAATATGTGAGTGTTTGTAGCGGTATGTACGTGTGTTAGTGGTACCTTAGCAATATGTGAGTGTTTGTAGCGGTATGTACGTGTGTTAGTGGTACCTTAGCAATATGTGAGTGTTTGTAGCGGTATGTACGTGTGTTAGTGGTACCTTAGCAATATGTGAGTGTTTGTAGCGGTATGTACGTGTGTTAGTGGTACCTTAGCAATATGTGAGTGTTGTAGCGGTATGTACACCTGTTATTGGTACATTAGGGGTATGTGTGTGTGTTAGTGGTATATTTGTGGGAGTGAGTGTGTGCTGGTACATTAATGGTATGTGCACGTGTGGAGGTACATTAGCGGTATGTTAGTGTGTGGAGGTACATTAGCGGTTTGTGCTTATCCTGTCCTGTCCCTGCAGGGGCGACTGGGTGTGCTCACTGTGCCGGGACGTCCAGCGGCCGGAGGTGGAGTATGACTGTGAGAACACTCGCCTCTCCTCCAGTCATATGACCAAGGCTGTGTCCTACGGGCTGTCCGCCAGCGATCAGAGGGTAGGTGGGCATGGCGACTGCATGGGCAGTTTCACCATGCGGTCAGTTTCATTGAGTGGTCAGTTTCACCATGCGGTCAGTTTCATTGAGTGGTCAGTTTCACCATGCGGTCAGCAGTAAGTCACCGCTCTCACGGCTCTGTGTCTCTGCTGCAGAGGTGTGAGAGGCTGACCCTGCTCATATTCTGCAACATCCTGAGTGCCCCGTTCCACGAACCGGTCAGCCCGCTGGTGAGCTGAGCACCCCCCTCACACACACAGACACACACACACACACGCACACACACACACACTATACTGCACACTCGTTGTTTCAGTGACAGTGAGTTAAAGGGACCTGAATGAGCTCAGATGAGCTCTCATGCCTCTCTGCTTCAGGCCCGTCATTACTATCAGATCATTAAGAGGCCCATGGACCTGTCAGTCATCCGAACCAAGCTCAACAAGAGGAACCCGCTGCACTACTACACACCGGAGGAGTTTGTGGCAGACGTCTCTCTGATGTTCAGGAACTGCGCCAAGTTCAACTATGTGAGTGCACTTTCCCTGTGCCCTGCAGGACTGTAAGGCTGTATGTGAGTGCACTTTCCCTGTGCCTTGCAGGACTGTAAGGCTGTATGTGAGTGCACTTTCCCTGTGCCCTGCAGGACTGTAAGGCTGTATGTGAGTGCACTTTCCCTGTGCCCTGAGCTGAGCACCCCCCTTTAAGGCTGTATGTGAGTGCACTTTCCCTGTGCCCTGAGCTGAGCACCCCCCTTTAAGGCTGTATGTGAGTGCACTTTCCCTGTGCCCTGCAGGAATTTAAGGCTGTATGTGAGTGCACTTCCCCTGTGCCCTGCAGGAATTTAAGGCTGTATGTGAGTGCACTTTCCCTGTGCCCTGCAGGACCTTAAGGCTGTATGTGAGTGCACTTTCCCTGTGCCCTGAGCTGAGCACCCCCCTTTAAGGCTGTATGTGAGTGCACTTTCCCTGTGCCCTGAGCTGAGCACCCCCCTTTAAGGCTGTATGTGAGTGCACTTTCCCTGTGCCCTGCAGGAATTTAAGGCTGTATGTGAGGGCACTTTCCCTGTGCCCTGCAGGAATTTAAGGCTGTATGTCAGTGCACTTTCCCTGTGCCCTGCAGGACCTTAAGGCTGTATGTTATTGCACTTTCCCTGTGCCCTGCAGGACTTTAAGGCTGTATGTTAGTGCACTTTGCCTGTGTCCTACAGGGGGAATGTTCATTTAGCCTGCCATAGAAGGATGTCCTATCTGTCACTACCATGCTGTCTCTCCCCCCCCCCCTCCCTCCCCCTGCAGCCGGACTCTGAGGTTGCCCAGGCTGGGAGCAGTCTAGAGACCTTCTTCCAGTCCAAGCTGAGGGAGGTGTTTCCCAGCCTGGCCTCGCCCCCCACCCCTGCGGGTGACTCAGACAGCGAGGACTGTGACGCTCTGCGCAGAGAGGGCGTGGCCAGCCGGCCCTGGCCCAACAGCAAGGAGCACTGCTACAGGAAGAGGAAGAGGAGGCGCTCTGTCACCTGGAGGAGGCACCATTTCTGATCTGTGCTGTGTGGGGCGGGGCTGCCCCCTCCTTTCTGTTTCTGCTCTCTGCAGTGATTCAACACTGCGGCTTCATCAGCCCCAATCTGGGCGGAGCTACATTGAGCTGGTCCAGATGAGTGGGTTATCAGTGATGATGCTGGTCTGTTATGCACAGAGATGATCTGTTTCATACAGAGAACCTGAAGCAATGCCCGAATGTCACAGATATAAGACTGTCTCAGAATGCAGATACCTTTTAAATGTTTATTAACGTATTGTATTTGTTTTGTCTCATTTTTTCAGTCTGGTCTACAAATAAGTAAATATTATAGGTCTACTTTCTTAATAAATATTATATTGTACTTACATATACAGTACTGTACTCCTAAATCTTTGGCAGCTAAAGGGCTGTTAACAGCCAGTTTATAAGTAAATATTAAAAGACTGATAATATAAGATTCTTAGGTTCGAAACCACACCGTTCTCAACATTAACATTTATTTACTCTTTACATACTTTTATCAATGCAATATTTTAGGTGGTCATTTTCTACAGAGGTTGTTTCCCAACATGGCCAGCAGAGGGTGCTGTCAGTTCGAGTGGAGCCAGTGTTGGGAGAGGAGGGATATTAAGAGCCACATCACCAGACAGCGCTTATAGCTCTGTGATTTAGAAACTTCTTCTTTAACCAAAACTAAAGACTAGTCTTTTTAATACTATATGGGGGTTGTGAGCGCCTGCAAGGTGTTGCTAGGCTACACCTTTGAATTTTATTTATGGAATGTAATTAAATGTATTAATGTTTTGGAGTTCTAGTTTTATGGGGTGGCTATAACTTAGGAGACTCCCGCTGTTGGGTTTTTTTAACATGTGAGGAGTTTATTGAAAGGAAGAGGAATCTGCAATGACTGGCTAAGCTGCAGCGGCCCAACAGAGCGCCGCTGGACATAGCTGGACTCTGCTGGACTCTGCTGGACTCTGCTGGATGCTGCTGGACTCTGCTGGACTCTGCTGGATGCTGCTGGACTCTGCTGGACTCTGCTGGATGCTGCTGGACTCTGCTGGACGCTGCTGGACTCTGTTGGACTCTGCTGGACATGGCTGAGTGTATAAAAGTCAACATACGGGGCCATACACACGGGCTAATACTGAGGGACAGACAGCAGGCAGTGCTCAGCAGAGTCGCGGGGGGGGAATACCACCACTAATGTAATATGCTGCTTTTACATAGTCACTGAGGTTGGCTTTATATATTAATGCATAGCATAGTAGCGTAGCCCTTTCCTTTAGACAGCACCAAGATGAAATATGCCCTTTGTAATGGACACAGAGTGACTCTGTTTTATTTAAACTACTCAGATAATAGTAATTTATGGTCATGCTGACATGACCAGATTTGACAATAAATTTATTCTGGATTATTCTCCATCACTCCTGGTCTCAGCAGTCCTCTGTATTCTTGGCTTCAAGCCTATTTTATATAGAATTATTAATTTAATTAGTTATTCCTGCCTCTCTTTCCAAAAACAACAATCAATGCCAAATAGGGTCCTGTTTCCCAGCATAAAGATATTAATATATCCATGTTATGGGGAAGGTTTTTTATTTCCTCCGGCCTGGTATTTTTCATTTCGAATTTTTGTTATACTTCTTGTACCCTTTGTTGGCTGGATTTGTTTTTGTTAAAATTACTTTTTGGAGTTACAGAAATGGCTGATGCTTATTTTAAACCAGTAAATTTGATCTCATGTGCTACATCGAGAAGACCTTGTCGTTTTGTGGCCAAAAAATGCAACAGGCTTTAAAGTATTTAAGAGTAAAAAACCGAGCTCTGCCTAAAAAGGCCTGCAGCTCAGCAACTGAGACAGTGATGCAGCGCAGCTGAAATGTGTGCCGTGTGTCAGCCTCCGTTTCGGCCCATGTTTGTTTGATTTTCCCCAAACCTGCCCGTGTTTGTCTGCTGCTGAGGAGAAGCAGAGGTCCCGGACCCCCCAGATCATCCGCCCTCACTGCCGCAGGAGACCGTCCTCACTGCCGTTTGTTTTCAGAGCCAAAAAAAAAGAAAATAAGACACTGAAATGTATACCAGTTCCTGGAGTGCTCAACTTCTGTTTATTTTTGAAAATCCTTTCATCTCGCACATTAGAAGGTGAAAGCACTGAGGGTCGATAACAGGTTCATTTCAGCATATCCCATGCAGATAATGTTTTAAAGACTCCCTGCCCTCAGACCTCAGTATGCAAACAGTGATTCAAAGCCACAGTACCTTGCCTTTTAGAAAATACAAATTAGCTCATGATTTATGTATTTTCAACTACTGCAGGTTTAAGAGCCAAATACTCTTTAAGTACCTGGAGCAAAATCAACAAACTTGAGTAGTATTGCGTCATGTGCCTTTGGACCTCCCCGCTGTGTTTGTTTTACTCATTAGTCTCCGGTCACTCGGCTGTAAGTTCCCTTGATCCCTTCAGGTCGCTCATCTTCCATTAGAGGTGGCGCGACCACGCGGGCGCCGAGCGACGGCACCGCCGCACAGGCGCTGACAGGCTGGCGGTGATGCATGCGCACATGGTTTACCGTCAGGCCGCCGAGAAACCTGCTGAATGGCCCAGCCGCTGCTCTAACTTAATTAAGCACATAATGAGCCCTGATTGGGTGGGATGGAGAATGCTCTGAGTGCTCTGTGAGTCACGGTGCGGGAGGAACAATAACAGAGATGGCGTGTTTAGGCTGGACAGAGATGAGAACATGACAGCCCCGGGGTCCTCTGGTCTGGCTGGGGGTGGGAGGGGGCTTAGTCTCACAGGGCCGGTGCGGGAGGCATGCCACCCTGAACAGAATGCCCCCTCGTTCGGGTGATCCCAGCAGCCAACCTGGATAATCTCATTACAGGTGATGAACGTGGAGGCATGCAGAGCCAGACCGCCCAGGTAAATCAGCTGTGTGTGACCTGGAGCTGACGGCCAGCCTCAGACCACATGCTGGAGAGAGAGGCCTGCAACATTCTGCCTTTCCATCAGTGCCTTTCTAAGGCGCTCTGCAGCATTCCTGGAGCTTGCCTTGCTCCATGGGAGTCAGTCACATTAAACTACAGAGCAGCTTCAGCTGAACTCCAGGAAGATGCCGTTCCAAGCAACAGTTCAGAGGAAAGCAGCAACATTCAGCACCCAACAAAGCCTGCATCAGAAGCAGGTCAGATTGATGGTTCTGTCATCATGCAGACCCAGTTTAGGTCCATCAAATGGCCTTTCATTAGACTGCTGTGGTTTGTTTCATTTTTTAAAAAACCTTGGAGAAGTGATTCACTGCTGTGTCCTAATTTGATAATATCCCACAAAGTTAAACATAGGAATGCAGACGAGTGATATTTCATATGAAGTCATTGTGACCCGCGGTCTGCAGAGAGACTGAGTCAGACCGCCAGCTCTTTGTAGCGCGGCGCTAAATTAACGGGCTGCAGTTACACTCATACCCAGTTCCATTTCATTTGTTTTGCACGCAGAGCCACCAGAGAGTTTGTACACTGACCTTGGAAAAGTCAGTGAGCAGCAGGGCTTCAATCGTGGGGGGAGGCGGGTGAATGATCCCCTTTATAAATATAAGAATGATCAGTTTCACCCGTATTCTTATTGCTTGTTGTGATTACACATTCACAGTGCCCTGGAACAGGCAGAAATGGAAACTGGGAGTAATCCCGCGCACACGCGTGGCGTAGCAGCAGCAAACGCACAGTGAAGGCTGCCATGACCCGCTTTAGACATCCAACATCAACAAACCCCTCGCCATCTGACATTCTGCCTCTATAATGTGAGGAAATAATGTCACTTAAGAGGATGGTTTCTGATGTTTTATCTTGCAGTTTGTTGTTTCTGCAGTCTGAAAACCTCTTTTCCCTTTAAAGGTGAAGCTGCTCTGTCTGTTCCAGACCCGGTTCTTGGCTTGCCCCTTCCCCTGGCGTTCTGTCCACTCTCTCTCCCACAGAACCAGGCTGCTGCAGAACCGGGCTGCGGTAGAACTGGGCTGTGATAGAACCAGGCTGCTACAGAACTGGCTGTGGCAGAACTGGGCTGCTGCGGTCCCCCAGGGTCCTTTTAAAAACGCAGACATGCTGTCATGTGCGCACTGCCCGTGGTGTTTGACTCACTCTGGACGGGCAGCTGGTCCTCGCGTTACCAGCGCTCTGCTCTTTCTGAACACAGAGCTTTAATTGCATCAGAAAAGGGGATCACATTCAGAAAAGCTGCAGCTCTTTGCCTCCTCCCCCATTAAGCCCCCTTTGATCAGCGCTAAGCTCAGCAACACTCCCATTACCCAGCGCTCGTTACCCCAATAACTGCACCCATTACTGCCCCCTGCATCTGGGCCTCTGGGGTCTGCTTTACGTTATCCGGTTGGGCTGCAGTTGTAGAGTGTGTGCTGTAATATGTGTGTGTTGTAGAGTATACGCTGTAGTGGGTGTGTGCTTTAGTTGTGTAGTTGTGCTGCAGTAGGTGTGCGCTTTAGTTGTGTAGTTGTGCTGCAGTAGGTGTGTGCTTTAGTTGTGTAGTTGTTGAGTGTGTGCTGTAGTAGGTGTGTGCTTTAGTTGTGTAGTTGTCGAGTGTGTGCTGCAGTAGGTGTGTGCTTTAGTTGTGTATTTGTCGAGTGTGTGTTGTTGTAGGTGTGTGCTTTAGTTGTGTATTTGTCTAGTGTGTGTTGCAGTAGGTGTGTGCTTTAGTTGTGTATTTGTCGAGTGTGTGTTGTTGTAGGTGTGTGCTTTAGTTGTGTATTTGTCGAGTGTGTGCTGTAGTAGGTGTGTGCTTTAGTTGTGTATTTGTCGAGTGTGTGTTGTAGTAGGTGTGTGCTTTAGTTGTGTATTTGTCGAGTGTGTGCTGCAGTAGGTGTGTGCTTTAGTTGTGTAGTTGTCGAGTGTGTGCTGTAGTAGGTGTGTGCTTTAGTTGTGTATTTGTCTAGTGTGTGTTGCAGTAGGTGTGTGCTTTAGTTGTGTATTTGTCGAGTGTGTGTTGTAGTAGGTGTGTGCTTTAGTTGTGTATTTGTCGAGTGTGTGCTGTCGTAGGTGTGTGCTTTAGTTGTGTAGTTGTCGAGTGTGTGTTGTAGTAGGTGTGTGCTTTAGTTGTGTATTTGTCGAGTGTGTGCTGGAGTAGGTGTGTGCTTTAGTTGTGTAGTTGTCGAGTGTGTGCTGTAGTAGTGTAGTTGTGCTGCAGTAGGTGTGTGCTGTCGTAGATGTGTAGTTGTAGAGTGTGTGCTGCAGTAGCTGTGTGCTTTAATTGTGTAGTTGTAGTAGGTGTGTTGCTGCAGTAGGTGTGTGTTTTAGTTGTGTAGTTGTAGAGTGTGTGCTGGAGTAGGTGTGGGCTGTAGCTGTGTAGTTGTGCTGTAGTAGGTGTGTGCTTTAGTTGTGTAGTTGTCGAGTGTGTGCTGTAGTAGTGTAGTTGTGCTGCAGTAGGTGTGCGCTTTAGTTGTGTAGTTGTGCTGCAGTAGGTGTGTGTTTTAGTTGTGTAGTTGTAGAGTGTGTGCTGCAGTAGGTGTGTGCTTTAATTGTGTAGTTGTAGAGTGTGTGCTGCAGTAGGTGTGTGCTTTAGTTGTGTAGTTGTCAAGTGTGTGCTGCAGTAGGTGTGTGCTTTAATTGTGTAGTTGTAGAGTGTGTGCTGCAGTAGGTGTGTGCTTTAGTTGTGTAGTTGTCGAGTGTGTGCTGTAGTAGGTGTGTGCTTTAGATGTGTAGTTGTGCTGCAGTAGGTGTGCGCTTTAGTTGTGTAGTTGTGCTGCAGTAGGTGTGTGCTTTAATTGTGTAGTTGTAGTAGGTGTGTTGCTGCAGTAGGTGTGTGCTTTAGTTGTGTAGTTGTAGAGTGTGTGCTGTAGTAGGTGTGTGCTTTAGTTGTGTAGTTGTAGAGTGTGTGCTGCAGTAGGTGTGTGCTTTAATTGTGTAGTTGTAGTAGGTGTGTTGCTGCAGTAGGTGTGTGCTTTAGTTGTGTAGTTGTAGAGTGTGTGCTGTAAGAAAGCAGACACACGGACAGCAGGTGTGCCCATAACTAGGTCAGTCTGGTCTGGACTGTTTATACTGCCCTCCCTGACAGAAGCTCAGGACCTGATGGCAGCGTGTAGCTGGGTTCTGCATGGACATCTAAAAGTTCGGGTAGTTTGTGTTTGGCGGGATCCGGTCTTTAGAGGTACAGATGGCAGATGGTTTACGTCCGGTGGGAATGCGACACGTCCAACAGCCAAGCCTGAATTCCCTCGAACACTCCCCCTAAAATACGGCCGAGGAGTCGTTTATTGTTTATGTTATCTTTCATTTTTTTATTGGCTTGACTTATTAGAGTTATTTTTTTTCTGTGTTAAGAAATATATAATGATTTTTTTCACTTTCACAATGTTTTCTGTGGTGCTGGACTCAATTTCAATCAGCTCACAGACTCACCCCAGGGAGCCCTGAGAGAATGCAAGGCTAAACTACGCTCTGCCATGCTATGCTAAGATAAGCCACAGGGCTGTTTGGTGCTGAAGATGCAGCTCAGGAGATCTGTCTGTCTCGCCCCAGGCTCGTTACTGTGATTGGTGGAGTCATTCTCTAGTTGGTAATTAAGAGCAAATTATCCCCTGCAGTGGTGCTGAAAGAGCCTTTTTACACGCGCCAGTCAACGATGCATATTCATGAAAAACTCAAACTGCTTTCTGTTGCCTCTCATCCTCTATTTAATTGATGAGTGTTTTGAAAATCACACAGCAAATAATTTTACTAATATGATGGTGAAAATTTTTGCACTCATATAATCTTTACCAAATCTGCTGTTTATTTTTTCTGCATAATTACCTTGTCAACTTTCTAGATTGTTTTTCCTGGGTAAATGGTTTGAGAGTTGTTCTAAATCACAGAGAGCAGTGGTGAAGTCTTGAACAACAGACAGTGTCATGGGGCTGTAATTTTCTTTTTGCCCGTGTCGTCACGTCTTGCTTGCATTCTTGGTGTGTACCAGTTAAACAGTGGAACTCATCCAAACATTGTTCTTCACAGCACAAACTACCTGGCATGTTTTAAGACATGCAAGCAGAATGTGTGCTAGCTCTCTGACAGAATCCTTATCTCTTAAGCAGGCAGAAACACAATGAAACCATCAGGGCCGCTCACTCAAGCTTCAGTGCACTGGAACTTCTGAGCACAATCTACAGAATTTGGGGAGACCCCATCTAGTGCGGAACACACCACAAAGGATTTTTTTCACAAGTGAAACAGCTCATGAGCCTTGGGCGATCGGCTGCATATATGTTTCTGTCCAGGGGACAGAAGTGGAAATGAGCAGCTTCTGCCCCACTTTTGAAATGGACATGGCACTTTTCTGTCAGAACAGAAAGTGCGGGCTTTGAGCTGGAGTGTGTTGTTGTGAGGGATGCTGGTATTTATCCTTAATAATCATGATGTTTCTGTGTTTTGTGGTCACGATTTGTCAAGATTTGACAGATGTCCTTAAAATAAGCTGTGTTTGTGAGAAATCAACTCCACATCAAGGTTTAAAAAAATGACAGAAAAATTACTGAAAAACATAAAATAACTGAGAAAAAGTACACATTTAATTTGCTATAAAGTATATAAAACCTGTCACATAGTTTATTGAATTACCAAGGAAACGACTCAAATAAGAAAGAATTTGGAAATTAGAAAAATATTTTATGTCAATCAGGCATAAATTAGCAAATACCACAGCTGTTTCACCTTCAGGGATGTACTCGTATATTTTACAGCAAAGTCGAGAGAGAGAAAGAGAGAGAGAGAGAGGGGAAAGGCGAAAGATACTCATTGGTTAGTGACAGCAGCTGTGGTGGGCGGAGAGAGAACAGCCTGTGTTTCGTGCAGGCATGTTTTTATTTTCCAGGGAAGTCTAGAGGAGAGGAGCAGACCTTACACACGCGCAGTCTCAGGCACCTCCTCTACACACAACACAGTCTGTGACACCTCCTCTACACACAGCACGGGTACGGAGACAGAGCAAACACAGGAGCACAGCCGGTCACACCGCCAACATGAACGACATCAAACTGGCCCTGCTGGGCAGCGAGGGAGCAGGGAAATCAGGTGAGCAGCCGCACAGGTGAGCAGCTCACCTCACCTGAGGGCTCTCTTGTGTGTGTAGCACTTTAGATACTTATGATTGTCTCATGTTAGATTCAAGCACACTTATTCTCTTTAAGGGTGAGTATGTGCAATACTGTTTTAAAATAAAAAAAGAAGGGATGTGTTTGCTTATCCGCAATATTTAAAATAAATATATTTAAAGAAACATAAGAAAAGCAATACAAGAGCATGAAAAGATAAAGAAAATGATGTTGTGAAGTGAAGTGTGTTTTGAATGAATGCCCTAAAGAGAGGAGGTGCTCTTGAGCAGACCTGGCTCAGTGTCTGCGCTGAGTGTGGGTTCTGGGCTTGAGCAGACCTGCAGAACCCCCAGCTTTGCTGCTGTGCAGAAAGAATGCAGTAACTCTGCTCTAACCCCCGCTGTGGCAGACATGGCAGACACAGCTACGCAGCATATGAACGCCGGCTCAGGGGCAGAGCTCCAGCAGGTCCATCCAGCTCAGTGTGGGTGTATTTATATTCACACAGGGGGCAGAGTAAGGCGCACCTCATACCCACAGTGTGTGAGATATCCTCTCTACCTCATTGTGAATGTGGATGGGAAATGTGGTCTTAGAGATGCGGGGGTGGGGGGGGGGGGCAAATTAAGATTAACGGTGGTGACAGAAACCTGATTGGCTAAACCAGCCCCTCCTTTGTGCAGGCAGTGAGAGGTACAGGAGCCCTCAGAGTGGGGCGCTTCATCAGGCAGTCATGAGCTGGAGGTCCTCTGGAACAGGGGCATGGGGGGGCATATCACACATGGGGGGGAGATCCTGAGCAGAGCTGTGAGAGCAGGGAGACTGGGGGGTGGGGGGGGCAGGGGCAGATAAAACAGCAGGGTGCCCCGTTCACCAGGCAGATCTGAAAACACTTTCTGTGGAAGCGCACAAGTCCAGGGTTATATATCTCACCCTTTACAGGGGACCTACTCAGGGAGGGAGGGAGAGAGAGAGAGAGAGCAAAAACAGCATTCACACGGGACCCAGTCTCTCCAGAGTGACTGTTTGCACACTGAAACCCAACCCCTGGCTTCATGAGAATGCAAACGAAAGCTGCTTCATGGCTCAGATACTCCATACAGACGAGGCAGTGTGTCCATGGTCTGGGAGGAAGAAAGAATAACAGAATTAAGCTGCTGGAACTGCCTGATGGGTTCAGTCCTCAGAGCCAATCACATGCTCCCATTTGATTAGGTCCAATCACAAGGTCCCCTTGGATTAGGGCCAATCACAGGGTCTGTTAGATTAGGGCCAATAACAGTGTCCAGTTAGATTAGAGCCAATCAAGATGTGTGGTTTGATCAGAGCTGGAATGTGACGCACCTAAGCTCAGCTTCCTGTTGTGCATTTCCGGTTACAGCGGTGCTGGTGCGCTTCCTGACCAGGCGATTCATCGGGGAATACGCCTCCAATGCCAGTGAGTGACCCCGCCCCGCCCTGCCCGCGCGAGCGCCCCCGCCCTGCCCGCGTGAGCACACTACTGCACATGCTCCTGCACAGGCTCCTCCCCCTGTTCCGCCCTCTGCTGTAAACTCATTCAAAGTTAACTATCCACTTATTTTTTACATTGAGAAGTCACAGCTAATGTGCCGTGTGTGTTTCTCATTGAAATAAACATCTGTATCAAATGTTGCAGACTCCCTGTACCGGAAAAGGCTGTCCATCGACGGCAGACAGCTCAACCTGGAGGTGTTTGATCCCTGTTCTCAGGTGTGTGGATCTCCTTCTCCTCGGGGCTACACTGTTGCCGGGATGTTGTAGCGCGGTTGTCATGCAGAGAATGTGGCGTTTGAACCGTGCCTGAGCAGTGCAGGGCAGGCTGGGTTCTGACAGATGCTGGAGCATGCTCAGTGTGCTCATACATGACTCCATACTGCACGTGTGTGTTATGATTGGATGGGGTTTGCTTCGGAGCCCAGCAGCACTGCGAGCCGTGTGACCGCCGGCGCATCAGTGCGTCAGCGACTTTACTGCAGCCGTTTGTTTTATTGAAAATGGTCCAGGGACCTTGATAAATTCTGAGCTCACTGCAAACCGCAGAATTCAAACAGCAGATATACCCTTCCACAAGCCTGCTGCTCCGCTTTCTGAACACAACAGAATCTATGGGACACAGAGAGAGACCCAGACAGCGTGACAGAGAGAGACAGACAGAGTGAGTGATACAAAAGAATAAAAGAAGCGTAGAGAGCCACATTTAGTTAGAAAAACTGTGAGAGAAAGGAAGAGTGTAAAATAACAAGTAGCACATGTTCAAGATTCTGGAGGCACCTACGGAGTAACGGTGAAGACACACAGGCAGCATCGATGCCGGCCGCCGAAGCCGCCTCCATTCATTTAGAATGGGGACTGGTGAGACGCTCGCGTGGGGCACGATGGGATTGCAGGTGTTGAGCGGGCAACCGGCGGGGCGTCGAGAAGAAGTTGAAATCAGTGAACTTTGACCGGGCTGCTTGAAAACGTCACCAAGCAGCAACCAAACGGATGTCACAACATTGCATTTTCACTTCGCGGGTACAGTCAAATGCATGACATAAAACGAGGAGGAACTTATTGTAGTTGCAAGATTTACGACCCTACTCTGCCGTTATAGAGCTATAGTGACAGAAGAAACATTACCTTTAAAAATGTGGCAGAAATCATCGGCGTTTCTGGTTTACAAATATAAATACGTGTGAACAGATCTCCAGAAAGATTAGCATATGTGGTACATTGATATCACCTTATGTACAATGACAAGGTTTTCAACGGATGTTTGACCTATCTGGTTTAGCTAGGCTATTGTTCCCCCCCAACATCATATAGCTAACTTGTAATTACCCCACAACATTAATCAGAAAACTAATGAATAAAATCTGCCAAAATCAGATTGTATCTCATACGAAAAATGCCTGAAGGAGTTAATCCGAATGAAACAGAGCTGGCGTTTATTAACGTTCCATCTATTAACGTGATCACAAGAGAAACACTTTAAAGTACTTGTTGTCGCAAACTAAAACAGTGATATTACCAATGAATGTATTTACAGTACATCGACAGTGTGCTATTAACTTGTTTCTGGTTATCCGTGGTAGTGACTAAAAAAATGGCGACTCCTGAGTGACAACTGTACTAGACACGTCCACAAGCGCCAGGCAGTGGCAGGCAGCAGCGGCGCCAAGCGTCTTCGACGCTGCCTGTGTGTCTTGACCGTAAGCTTGTAGGCCACCATTATGGCTGTACACGCTCTCGGCCCAGTGGGCCTCCATTACAGCTCTGCACTCACACAGCCCAATGGGCGTCCATTATGGCTCTACACTGAATTAGCCCAGTGGGCCTCCATTATGGCTCTGCATGGTTCTGCACTCACTCAGCCCAGTATTAGGAATACGCATTTCCTTTGTCTACTCCCCCAGAGTGCAGAGAGCAGGTGTATCCTGGAGGAGCCAGTGGACTGGGCCGACGGCTTCATCGTGGTGTACAATATCAGTGACCGCCTGTCCTTCCTCAGCGCCAGCACCATCCTGCACCAGATCAGACAGGCCCGCAGTGACACCTGCAAGGGGTGAGTGTCCTCTTCCTCCCCTGGTCTCCCTCTGGTCTCTCTGTAGCTCTGGTCTCCCTCTGGTCTCCCTGTAGCTCTGGTCTCCCTCTGGTCTCCCTGTAGCTCTGGTCTCCCTCTGGTCTCTCTGTAGCTCTGGTCTCCCTCTGGTCTCTCTGTAGCTCTGGTCTCCCAGATCTGGGCTCAGTTGAGCAGCAGAAAGTGTTAACCCGGGGCCATTAGAGGTTAGATTGGATTTATATGAGCTAAGCCCAGAACACCGCTGGCTGCCTGAGCTGGAAGTGTTGCCTTATAAAGCCCTAGTAAACAGACTGAGAGGATTTTCAGCCTCCGGGCTCATGTAAGTTAATTACGTGGTTAAATGGATTCTACCACTCAATCGAATCGGCCCTGAAACGTTTTGTGTCCAATTTTCCCTTGTGCATTAATTAAGATATTATGAAATATTAGCAGAACTTGAGTTTTCGGTGAACATTTATCACACAAAAAGCCATTTGGAAACAATGCTGAGTGGAAATGCGAAGTGGTGCAGCTGCTGGTAATTACAGCTCTCACATTCAGCATGGCGCTCACATGGGGGTCAGGCCTCTCTCCTCTGCCTTCTCCAGACTAACACTCACTCGGATGCAGGCATATAACAGCGCCCCACTGTCTGTACAAGCTATTGAGTCAACTCTGCATTTCTGAAGCTCAACCCACATTAGAGTTCTTACCTCACATTATGTAGCTGTTTACTTGATGTCATTGGTCACAATTTGGACTGTTCAAAAAACACAGAAGCTGATACTCATGTACCCACAATGCCCTGGGTATACTGTAGGCCAGTGGTCCTCGCTACCGCCAGTGGATGGTAGCAAAGTCTGCTGGGATTTTGTTTTCAGAAACCAGGTGAGGTGAGTTAACCTGGTGATATGGACCTGATGCCCCTGATGATAATCTGTGGAATTTGTCGCAGGGACGTGGGTGTGCCCATCTACCTGGTGGGCAACAAGCAGGACCTGTGCCACGCCCGACAGGTGTGTGAGGAGGAGGGCCGCGCCCTGGCGCAGGAGAACAGGTGCCTCTTCCAGGAGGTCTCAGCAGCAGAAAACTACCAGGAGATTGCCAGCCTCTTCACCACACTGATCCGGCTCGTCATGGAGCAGCTGAAGCACCGTGCAGACCGCCGCCGCTACAGTGGCTCCAAGTCCATGGCCAAACTCATCAACAACGTCTTCGGCAAGAGGAGGAAGTCCGTGTGAGGGCGGGGAGCAGCAGCGCCCCCTGATGGAGGCTGGCTAACAGTGGCCTTGGTGTGTATCTGCACACACATACACTACTTTCCCAGCTAATTATGCCTGGTCCTCAGAACTTTCCAGTAAAGATCAGAAAAGTAAGGAAAAGTTTTCCAGCATGTAAATTTGTCTTTTTCGCTGGATTTGCCTTCACTGTCTTACTCTTTGTGTCTGAAGGAACAGTGCATGATTGGCTTTTGGAATTACTCTGTTTCATTATTCCAGTTAAAAAATAATTTTATTTAATCGAGAATACTACCAATATAACCAAATATATCATTCAAATTCTTTCATTTGTTATGTTCTCAGAGGAAACATGACCACCATGTCTTTTCGTGACTAAACGGTAATCACCAAGACATGTTGCCAAGAATGTGTCACAAGACTAGACCTTCTTAGAAAGTGTCTGAGGACCATTCTGCTCACCCTATCATATCAAAACCAAACAGGGATCAAGCAGAAATCCTTTGCAGTGTTCTGGGATGTTTTTTGTTTTAGCTGGGGGGCTGATGCCATGCCATGGGAACACATGGTGCATGACTGAGAGTGAAGCATTATGGGAAAGCTGGGACAAGAGACCTTGAGGGCATCAAAACAGCCCTTTAACAGTGTGAGGAAAAGTGTCAGGAATTCTCAATACCAAATCACATGCACTCCACACCAGCATCCTGTGCGTTTGGGATATCATTACTCAAAATGTTCATTCTCTAAACCATGCAAGATGTAAATCATTCCACATGTATTATATATGCTGCACATATCATGCTGATTGTGTGACATAAATATTAACAGGGATGCAGCAAAAGCCCACAGAACTGATGCTGAAATTAAGATGATTAACAGCAATACCTTTATGGCACTTTTTAAATTTTGGAACAGCCTGAGTGAGCAGGTGTCCAAAATGTTATTTTTGACCTCAGAATTCCTTCAAGCAAAAATTTTTCTCTACAAATTCCTTGGATGATTTGTGAGTCCAAGTGAAACCTTGTTTGATTTTCTCCCTCAGGAGTATGCTTTGAGGAAACACTTGACCTAAATTTGGGTAACGATAAAATTTAAAACAGATTATTATTGAAACCGATGGTATGACATCATGAAAGACGAGAATTCTTTTCATTTTGGAGATGTTGATGTTTTTGAGCCAAAAGAACAATCTTCAGCAATGTATTAAACACAACTGACGAATTTATTGTCATTGCGTGGAGCTTTTTTGTGTTGAAGTTCTGTTTGTTAGAAATCTCTTTAAAATTTGGAGTGAGTGTTTATTAAAGGTTGTTTGTTGACATCATTCATGCACACCTCTGCAAATACACAGTAAGATTTATGAACTGAAAATAAAACGAAATACTGGGCAATTATGAATCATGTCATACTGAAAGTAAAATTTAAATGCTGCACGTTGTCCTGAGTGCAATATTACATATTTATGAGCTTCAGAATAGCCATTTTTCGTCTTCATCATCTCCTAGTCTGCGGTCATATATTGCACCAAATGCTTAACACATGCCTATAAAAGATTGAAAAGAGCACTTAAAAACTCCTTCTCTCAGATCTTGTGTATAATAAAACCGCTTACGATAAGGCGTACAGTATGCGTCAGTTTATTTGGGCCAAGATTAGAATCGGAGTTGACGGAGAATTCATAAGGAAGAAAGGAAGTATCTCCAAATACTTTAACCCCGCGGAGCAAGAAGCCGTCGGTGGTCCCGTTTTCTTTGTAAATGAAATTCTCTCATTTTAGCTGCGCTGCCCTCGGAGGTCCTGCCTCACATTGCTTCGCGATGACCTCATTCATCTACTTCAACAGTTGTTTTAAGGCTCAAAATATCGAAATAATAAAGACAAAAAAGAATACAAAACTCTGACTGGCTTAACTGCCGCGTTTGATATTAAAAGTTAGTTTTACCGTTCTCACGCGATCAGCTTCATTATTTCACATCAAAAGCAAAGGCGGTGAGCAAATCTGGCCTCTTGAAAATGCTTTTCAGAATAAATCATGAAAGTTAGCAATGTGGGAAGTCATCTTAATTATAATCCAACAATTACTTGCGTGCCAGATTATGCCATACTTGCAGAAATGCTTGCTGGTAATTAGATCCAGTACTTTGCAGACTATTTTGTTGAACATCTTAGATAAATTTAAAATGTCCACATAGCTTAAGTAGCATGATAAAGATAGGTGTGCATATAAATGTTTTGTATTTGTAAGAGTGACTGTTGTTTGTATGCATTTACATGTGATTGTGTATGTTTACACATGTGTGTCTTTATGTATGCGTATATTTGCATGCATATATGTATATATGTGGTTGTTTGTGAGAAGGTGCCGTATCTCTGAATTAGCGTGATAGCAAAAATCACAAAGCTCCGCTGTGGCGGTGAAAGTGGGTCAGTGTATTAAAAGCACAGCAGAGCAGCCAGCAGAGGGCGCACCGTGGCCTTACACACTGCCTAAGGCAGTCATCTGCAATGATCATATTTTGAATTCAGAACAGCTCTAATACGTCTTATAAAAGCATGTTTTTATTCCTGAAGCAGATGGTTAGACTAAAAAAGAATACACTTCAAGTGAGGTCATATCACAGAGAGTGATGTCACAGCCAGTACTAATGTCAGAGCCACCAATGATTGTGACATCGGTGCTGATGTCACAATCAGCTCTGTAACTAGATTTTAGCAGCAGCCCAGCTGGGGGGAATTCAGTCTCCCTTCTACAGAACACAGAGTACAGTCATTCCACCTCACCTCACCTGTCCTCTGCAGCCTCTGTAATGCAGATCAGATCAGAGTGTGGCAGACCTTTTCAGTCTACCAGAGTCCTCCCCTATACACACACATTTTCCTTCGCTGCTCCAGATCCACACAGACAGATGAAAAGAAATGAGAAAGTATGAGCGTGTGAGCAAAGCCAAGCCCAGGCTAACCTGGCATCTTTCAGTGATCATGCTTTGTTCCACAGAGCAGGCTGTACTGGAGCACAGCCAGGGAATGCAGGGCTGGGTCTCTGTCAGCGTGTCTGACCATGATTATGAACACAAGGCTTACGTTTTCCCACAAATTTGTCACTCCAAAATTACTCTGCTTTCTAAAGTACTGGATGTGCATAAAACCTACAGAAAAGTGCAGAAAACAAAAACGACTCAGGCCAAGATCATGTAGTGTTGCATTTGTCCACTAGATGGAGACATAGTCTTAATCCTCTCTAGTGAAATGGCCTTCTTTTGCGGACAGCAGAAGGGGAGGAGGACCACCACAGTGTGCTTGCAGAAACATCCTGCCCTTTTCCTCTGTCTGAACTGTTCACATCTTCCTGTCTTTCCCTCCATTGCCCTCTGTTCGCTCGTTCTCTCTATCCCTCCCTGCTGTTCTCAGATGCCCCCCAGCCCAGGGGCAGGTTGATTGGGGGCCTGGTATGAGCGCATGCGGGCAGACGGACAGCCGGGCCTCAGCTCTACCGTGTTTGCACCCATAATGAAAAGGATCCTCTGTGCTGTTCTCCAGCTCTTATCTCCCTCCTCTCCTGCCTCTCAGGTCAGGAGCCAGGGTCAAAGGTCAGGCTCTGGCGCATGCAGGGCTTGCTGTCTGTGAAGATGCATCAAAGATATGAAGATGTGATCTGATACTGAGGAATTAGTGTTTAAAGATACACAGGACAATATGAATGGCATATTAATTTAAACATGAAATTTATGGACACATATAGAGAACACTTACCTAAAATTTAACTTTCTGACAAAATAATACATATTATCCCTCTCAATTTCTTCAGTTTAGAAGATTGCAAGATATAATGAATTGAAAACTTTTTCTAAAACTGCTCAAAATATATGATTAAAATAAACAGCTAAATGTTGCTTGTGTTGCTCCCTCTATTAGATGTTATTTATTCACTGTTAATTTCCCTGACATTTATGCTACTTCTACTTTTTTAATCTCAGATTTGATTAAAACTCTAATTATCTGTTATAGATGTTCAGTGATTTATATTGTGAATCGATTAAATGAACTGTTTTCATGCTCCCATCATGGTTTTACTACTACACTTTTAGAAAGATTCACACAAACAATTTGATTAAATAAAAAAGGCTCTAATCAGTGTGCAATTAGTCATTTGCAAAATTAATCTCAAATCTCCTTAGAGACAGGATTTTGTTTGATGTCTGCACTTAATTTTTATTCATTATTCATAAATTCTGCAATGATTAGCTACTTTTTTTAAAGGGTCTTTTCCCTCCAAAATAAACCAAGCACATTTACAAACTCAAGAACTCATTTTCAAACCCAAAAAATGCTTGAGGGTGCTGAAGTCTTTTCCCATGCAAAATCAAACTTGCCAGCTTTTAATTAATATATTGCAAAAAATATTGGAATACATTTGATAAGAGGCAGTGCTTCTACAACAGAAATGTTGTGAAGCTGAAGAGCTTTAAACTCAGAAAGAATAAATGATAATGGCCTGAATATTTCACAAACATTTTGCTGAAATATGCCAACTTCATGACGAGTGGAAAAAAAGCTCAAAGTTTGACTTGAGTATCCAAAAGAAAAACAGTTTTTTTTTACCCTCCCCCTGAAAAACCCATTCCATTTCTGAGCACCTCAGATGAGGGTACACGGAGTTTGGGAATCATCAGTGAGCATTAAAACACCTATTACTATGCAGGTTTCCTGCCAGATAATTATATTTTGCTGGAACAGGTCGCTGGAAGTTAATTGCTCCTTGTACGAGGTTTAAATAATTATAAGAGTTTCAAGCAGCTGTGTATTTCACACAAAAGAAATGATTTCCTTGGCTCTCCAAGCTTTGAATTTGGCTTCTGTAGTTACATAAAATTTTACCGGTTTGGAATTTAATGTTATAGTTTCATGCTTTTTTTCTAATGATGCGTTTAGTCTGTAAGCATGCTGATAACATGTTTTTTTCTTCAACAAAAATGATTTATTTGGAGAAGATTCCAGGGTTTTGAGGTGAATATAAAATTTGACAAATCGCAGAGCTATACGGTTTTTATTTTATAGTATTATTTTTATATTTTATTTTGTTTTGAGGAGGAAATCTAACATAAACACATACAAGACCGTATTAGTATTCTGGGGAGAGTGGTCAGTGTGACGGATGGCCGGTCTGTGTGATGTAAACGACCGATGGCTCTCTGACATGATGGTAAATTTGCACATTTTATTTACTCTGAGAGTAATTGAGAGAGTGTAAATACTGGTGTTTTGGGTGTAAACCTTTCAAGTGTTCATATCTTCATTTCTTTCTGGCACTCTGACACAGTGTTTCTGGTTTATTTGGGATGTAAGTTACTATGAATGAGCCCTAAGTCTATTCATCTAAAGAGAATCTAAACCCAAACATGCAAACACAGGTTCCTCTCCATCCTCTGTCCCTCAGCTATACCCCTGATCACCCTATCATACATTAAACTTATGGAAGAACGTTAAGAGTCAACAACTGTTACACAGACCCTGTAATGAGGGTTACTGTGCGCTACCTGGAGAGCAGGTGGGGATGAGGGTTACTGTGCGCTACCTGGAGAGCAGGTGGGGATGAGGGTTACTGTGCGCTACCTGGAGAGCAGGTGGGGATGAGGGTTACTGTGCGCTACCTGGAGAGCAGGTTGAGTAGTGGCATTGCTCTGTACTGCTGGGGTGGGCCGGTCGTGCTGGGGCCTGAGTTTAATCTGCCCATATGAGTCTAAAAGCACTAACCCACAGCAGGGGCTGGTTTATGCTGAAATCAATCACTCTGCACGACTGTTCTGTCCCTGTTGAAGAGACTGAAGATCGTCGATCTGGACTGATAATTGTGAATGTTGTCTGTTTACACTTTCAGAATTTCATTTATTTTGATGCTTTGGAAAGTGTGGCGCACACAGTTTGGCCAGATTAAAGCAATGTGAGAATGCTTTGAGAGCGGGGAGGCTTATCTCACAGCAACACGTGGAGTCCGGAGGGGACAGCTGATCCGGGGCTGCTCAGAGCAGAGCGCAGTTCTCCGGCCTGCGGACAGTTATCAGCCCGGACCTGAAAGACAAAGAGCCATTCATGAGTGCTTCGCTAAGCGCTCGGTTTACACGCGTACTTACAGTCCCTGAAGGGAAGATTAAAAAACATCACAGATTTCCTTAAAACATATATCAGCTGATGCTGTAGAGCTGTCTGGAGATGATGGACAAATATAAAAGCAAATATTGGACGTCTTAATGTTGTGCTTGGCAATGGCAACGGTCTTTCCCCCACTTAAGGCTCAATATTTTATTATGCACTACACAGGACTCGAGAACCGCTTAGATGTTTCCTTGAAAAGTTGGCAAAGGCGGTCGGTACTGCTGTAGTACTGTGCCAATGTGCAAACGGGCAAGAAATAATTTGTTGCTGCTTATCTACAAAAACCGCCGTAAGAGGAACAATTAGTCTGCTAATATATATTTTTCTTGGTTGGCCAAAATGAAGCACCTCCATATGGGAGAGCAATGTTTCCATTAGGGTGCACACAGGTACAGGCTCCTCTCGGCGATACCCGCCTCTGATTGTATTCATTTGTATTCATTCTATTCATTTCTTAGCATGGAAAATCTCCCCTCGTCAGGTAATGTAATTCTACACTTCATTAGCACTGCGAAGTTTATCGTTTGTCATCAAAGCCAGCTGTCAATAAATAATGAAGTCACAGATGAGCTGAAACGCCGCAGCTGAAGCACAGAAAGCTCCGCACATTTACCTCCGCGATCAACATATGAGTATTTTTTTTAAAGATTTATCTCTGGGTTTTTTCAGCTTTCCTGCTTTTTGGGTTGAGTTTGCGGTGCCATAACTAATGCCCCGAATGAAATCGCCCCCTTGTGGAAGGACTAAAGAGTCAATATGCCGAATGAAAGATGTGAGACTGAGCACTCAGCCTCAAGGGACGGGAGGAAAAGTTCTTGTCGGCTTCACAGGGCTGATACATGCTAAAAGAAGCAGGCGCACGTCTCCCCGGTGGTTTTACAGACAGTTTACAGGCGGTTTATCTTGTCCATGTGAAAAGAGCCGAAGCTGGGATGAAGGTGTATCCTCGTATCCATCCTCTTTCCCCCTCTGTCCTGGCGCAGAGCCGAAACGGCTGCCTTTGTGTTTACACTGCGACTCTTCCCCGCTCCCACGGGGACTAGCGCCCACCCCTCGCTAGTTTTTCCTCTTGCAAAAGAAAAAAGAAATTACTCAGAGGTCCATGTTCTATTACTCTGCACCCTCCTTTTAATTAGCACTTAAAAATGTAAATGCATAAGCACACAATGTTGTGCTAGATTGGAAGTGATAAGAGTCTTACAGTTTCATCAGAGAGGGTCATAATAGAGGCAATAAAGCTAATGTACCATATGGCAGGAAGTGTTGTTTACACTTCACTCTGCTACAGAGATAGACGGGCAGTACCAGAGGCATGCAGAGAGGAGGAGGGAGAGAGGGAGAGTAAGTTTGTGTGAAAGAAAGATAGACTAAGGAGGAGAGAATATCTGACAAAAGGGAATGAGAAAAAAGAGTAGTTCCATCACTGAGACTCCTGAGAAAGAGTAGAAGGTGAAAGAGTTTAGGAAAGGTGAGGGAGAACAAGAGGTGGAGATAAAGAAATAAAGCAGTGGAGAGTGAGTGGCTCTGTGTGCAGAGTTATCTGTGGAGAGTGAGTGGGTCTGTGTGCAGAGTTATCTGTGGAGAGTGAGTGGGTCTGTGTGCAGAGTTATCAGTGGAGAGTGAGTGGCTCTGTGTGCAGAGTTATCTGTGGAGAGTGAGTGGGTCTGTGTGCAGAGTTATCAGTGGAGAGTGAGTGGGTCTGTGTGCAGAGTTATCAGTGGAGAGTGAGTGGGTCTGTGTGCAGAGTTATCAGTGGAGAGTGAGTGGTCTGTGTGCAGAGTTATCTGTGGAGAGTGAGTGGGTCTGTGTGCAGAGTTATCTGTGGAGAGTGAGTGGCTCTGTGCGCAGTTATCTGTGGAGAGTGAGTGGTTCTGTGTGCAGAGTTATCTGTGGAGAGTGAGTGGGTCTGTGTGCAGAGTTATCAGTGGAGAGTGAGTGGGTCTGTGTGCAGTTATCTGTGGAGAGTGAGTGGGTCTGTGTGCACAGTTATCTGTGGAGAGTGAGTGGGTCTGTGTGCAGAGTTATCAGTGGAGAGTGAGTGGGTCTGTGTGCAGTTATTTGTGGAGAGTGAGTGGGTCTGTGTGCAGAGTTATCTGTGGAGAGTGAGTGGGTCTGTGTGCAGAGTTATCTGTGGAGAGTGAGTGGGTCTGTGTGCAGAGCTATCTGTGGAGAGTGAGTGGGTCTGTGTGCAGAGTTATCTGTGGAGAGTGAGTGGGTCTGTGTGCAGTTATCTGTGGAGAGTGAGTGGGTCTGTGTGCAGTTATCTGTGGAGAGTGAGTGGGTCTGTGTGCAGAGTTATCTGTGGAGTGTGAGTGGGTCTGTGCAGAGTTATCTGTGTGTTTGGCCATCGTTCCCATTTCACATTCCAGTCTGGAGCTGAAACGCTGTATCTCTCTTGCAGGCTGCCGCACAACACAGCTGGTAAATAAGCACTAATGTGGTGCTGACAGTAAAGTCATAGTGAGGACTCGATGTGCAGGGATCGATGGCTCACACACTGCTGAGTGCTTACTGCAACCATGACTGCCCCAGGACTGACGGGCTCTCTGATAGGTGGGAGGACAGGGAGACATGGTCCCTGATTGGTGGGAGGATGGACAGACAGACACACTCTCTGATTGGTGAGTGACTGACAGATGGACATGCCCTCTGATTGGTTAGATTACAGACAAACATGGCCTTGATCGGTGGGAAACATCACTGATATTTTTTTCTTTGCTCCAGTTTGTTACCGTTCCTACACACTGGCCGGCACTGATAGGATTCATCACTGATATTTTTTACTTTGCTCCAGTTTGTTACCGTTCCTACACACTGGCTGGCACTGATAGGATTCATCACTGATATTTTTTACTTTGCTCCAGTTTGTTACCGTTCCTACACACTGGCCGGCACTGATAGGATTCATCACTGATATTTTTTACTTTGCTCCAGTTTGTTACCGTTCCTACACACTGGCCGGCACTGATAGGATTCATCACTGATATTTTTTACTTTGCTCCAGTTTGTTACCGTTCCTACACACTGGCCGGCACTGATAGGATTCATCACTGATATTTTTTACTTTGCTCCAGTTTGTTACCGTTCCTACACACCGGCCGGCACTGATAGGACTCCAGGGAGCGTTTTGTGTTTTGCCTGCACAGATAGCACATATAGTGGAGGTTTACGTGAATGCCAACGTCTGTAAATCTGTCAGTCTGTGTGTGTGTCAGGCTATTGTTACCCTGCGATTGCGAGGGGCAGACATGAGGAGGACAGCAGCTGGAGGGGTGGAGGTATGTGTGCTCTATGGAGCCTGTGGGGTGAGCTTAACCTCTAACATGCTTTTCACAAACAGGAACGCTCACACAGTAAGTGCTCCATTTTTCACTGGTCTTTTCCTCTGAAGGGTATTTTCATCTGTGTTTCTGCTCTCCAAATAAATAAATTACCACAGACTGCTCTCTCAGATGGAATGCACACAAATTGAATCTTTTTCCCATAATGTAAAAAGACTGTACTCTCTGAAAACAGTAATCAATAATGTATTGAAAATTCATTACATACTGTGACATTTAAAACACATTAAACTGCTTTCTATTCTGATTGTAAATCCACCATTGCCATTTCAATTATTAACACAAAAAGCTTAAAACAATTAGAAGTGCTGCCAGTGAGGTACGATATTGATGTTAACGAATGAACTTAATTCAACTTAAACAGCAATATTCCTCAGTTAGGGCAGATCAGTTTGTCTGTAGTTTGTTTGTTTGTAGCACTTTGCTCTGATATTGAGCTCACTGGCAGTCAATTCTAAAGGATAGGTAACTGCTAATTAGTACATTGGAAAGAAAACTTTTTAAAGAAAACTGAATTTTTTCCCCCAGCTGGGTTTGAGCAGCCTCTGGTAGCGTAACCACGTGTTACTATGCCCTCCTGAGGCTAGCGGCGGGTGACGCTGTCTGCGTGACGGTGTGACATGTCTATGTGGGATTGTTTGTGTAGATTTAGGGCCCACCTCTTCCCCTGAACCCTAGCCTATGCTGACCCCAGTCTCCAACCAACACCCCCTCCCCCACACTGTCACCGTTTCCTGAGGTACCTCTAGGGGGCGCTGTCTCCTCAGCAGGGCCGTGGGCCGCTCAGCTCAGACAAACCCGTGCGGAGCTGACAGGGAGCCCCCGTGCCTGTCACGGCGGCTGCGATTAGCAAACAGACGGGAGTTAATGGGACAGACGGCCTGCTATGAGAGGCCCATCACAGATAAGATAATGCGCGGGGTGAGGAGGTTAAAGACGCGGCTTCCTCCTTAATAATTAATCACTGTCTGTGAGCTGGATCCGCTCCACCACCCTCTGCCAGCACTCCGTAATTGCTTTACATTTAATTTGGCTTTGCAAAGTGTTTCTGAAGCTGAGTAAAGTGTGTCTAATGTTAGTGTGGACTCCACAGACTCTTGGCAGGCCGCGGGATGAAGGAGGCCGTCTGGCTGACAGTTTGAGTGTGGTGTCTGAAGTGTGGGCCTGGCCAAGATCATTACTGTGATCCAAACACTCAGGCACCACCTCCAATACCCAGGGCCCACCTCCAACGGTTAAGCCCCACCTCAAATACTCAGGCCCCACCTCCAACACTCAGGCCCCACCTCCAAAACCCAGGGCCCACCTTCAGCACTCAGGTCCCACCTCCAACCCTCA
Source organism: Albula glossodonta (assembly GCA_019788955.1). Classification (NCBI taxonomy): domain Eukaryota; kingdom Metazoa; phylum Chordata; class Actinopteri; order Albuliformes; family Albulidae; genus Albula; species Albula glossodonta. The sequence goes on along the minus strand of JAFBMS010000536.1, from coordinate 36,418 downwards.
CACCCCACCTCCTACACTCAGGCCCCACCTCCAATGCTTAGACCACACCCCCAACACTTAGGCCCCACCTCCAAGCCTCAGGCCCAACCCTCATTCCTTCTTTACTACAATTTTTTTTTCTTTACAATTTATTGAATGTAAGATAGTAATCATTACAGTTATCTAACCAAGCTTGTAATCACTGAGTAAAATAAAAATATAATATGTATGTTAGAGTGGACTTACATATAATACAAGAAATAAGTCCAGGACTTTGATATCCAAGGTGGAACATCACCATGAAAAGGTTAAACAACATGAGGGATTCTGGCTCACGGCAGAGAGATTTACCCTTTTGTTGCAGTCATCATTAATTAAAAGTTTTTTCCAAAGTATCATTGTGATTCTTGTAATTACAGAAGAGGGAAAAAGATTAATATTTCTATCTCTTCTGCACAGCTTTCTGTCTGTTCCTTAGTCTCTGTTCTGCAGGATGTGGTTATAGCTGGGAGATGCTGTTGACTCCAGCACTCTGCGTGTTTGGCTTGGGCTAACTGCACTTAGAGAGCAGTCAATTCACCTGCTCTGGCAGGCCTGTTGCCACGGTGACACACGCAGACCTCTTACCAAGGAGCTCAGAGATCAATCCCCTCCCTTTAAGGCTACCTGAACTAAAACTCAGTACAACATTGAGAGAAAACACTCAGGAAAAGTGTGCTACCTCTCTGCACGATATGAAGGAACAGCTCAGGCAACGCCTGTGTTACAGAGCGCTCGATATGAAGGAACAGCTCAGGAAACACCTGTGTTACAGAGCGCTTGATATGAAGGAACAGCTCAGGAAACACCTGTGTTACACAGCGCTTGATATGAAAGATCAGCTCAGGAAATGCCTGTGTTACAGAGCGCTTGATATGAAAGATCAGCTCAGGAAACGCCTGTGTTACAGAGCGCTTGATATGAAGGATCAGCTCAGGAAACGCCTGTGTGACACAGCACTTGATATGAAAGATCAGCTGAGGAAACACCTGTGTTACACAGCGCTTGATATGAAAGATCAGCTCAGGAAACGCCTGTGTTACATAGCGCTTGATATGAAGGAACAGCTGAGGAAACGCCTGTGTTACAGAGCGCTTGATATGAAAGATCAGCTCAGGAAACGCCTGTGTTACAGAGCGCTTGATATGAAAGATCAGCTCAGGAAATGCCTGTGTTACAGAGCGCTTGATATGAAAGATCAGCTCAGGAAACACCTGTGTGACACAGCGCTTGATATGAAAGATCAGCTCAGGAAACGCCTGTGTTACATAGCGCTTGATATGAAGGAACAGCTCAGGAAATGCCTGTGTTACAGAGCGCTTGATATGAAAGATCAGCTCAGGAAACACCTGTGTTACACAGCACTTGATATGAAAGATCAGCTCAGGAAACGCCCTGTGTTACAGAGCACTTGAAATGAAAGATCAGCTCAGGAAACACCTGTGTTACACAGCGCTTGATATGAAGGATCAGCTCAGGAAACGCCTGTGTGACACAGCACTTGATATAAAAGATCAGCTCAGGAAACACCTGTGTTACACAGCACTTGATATGAAAGATCAGCTCAGGAAACGCCCTGTGTTACAGAGCACTTGAAATGAAAGATCAGCTCAGGAAACACCTGTGTTACACAGCGCTTGATATGAAGGATCAGCTGAGGAAACGCCTGTGTTACACAGCGCTTGATATGAAGGATCAGCTCAGGAAACGCCTGTGTGACACAGCACTTGATATAAAAGATCAGCTCAGGAAACGCCTGTGTGACACAGCACTTGATATAAAAGATCAGCTCAGGAAACGCCTGTGTGACACAGCACTTGATATGAAAGATCAGCTCAGGAAACACCTGTGTTACAGAGCGCTTCATATGAAAGATCAGCTGCCCTCTGTGGCACTGAGTGAGTTTGGGGCTTCGGGGGTTTCTGATTCTTTGTCTCTCGTTAACTTTATTCCCACACTAAAATTCAGGGTTCATGTTAGGGGCAAAAACTGCCACCAAGAAAATGCAGGCAAAGACTCCACACAAATACTTGTGTTCTATTTAAAAGTTTTTGGTAGGAACAAAAATAGAGTTATACCTCACAGCAGCGCTTGGTGTTTTAAGTATTTGCTGGTTTAGTTTGTGTTTAGTCTCTAATGTGCCCATAGTGTGTCCTGTAGCCCCGGGTGCAGTAACTGGGCAGACTCTCTTACTCACGGTATGACTTTATAATATTGACTCCTGGTCAGGGATTAAACTGGATTTCAAGGAGACATTCCTGAGTTCAGTCAGAGATATTGTCATAATTAGACAGTGGATTCTAGTTTGTTTGTGTTGGCTTTTGGCACACACAGTAGCTGTGTTTTTGTAATTTGTGGCAGTGAGCTCGTACCTTCTGTTAGCCTCACAGTAGAGGGAGTTTCTGGCTCAGTTTCCTCTCCATGTACCCGGCATTAATCTCTCTCATGACTGGATGCAGACGGCAGATGTTTCTGAGGCTGTCAGGAAAATGGCATCCCTGCAGATGTGCTGAAATGCCTGCCACCCAGAGAGCCACAATCACCTCTCCATCAGCGCGCCACCTGACCTCATCCATACCGCACAGCACCCCCTTCTGCACTGGAGGGCAATGACACCCCAGACGGGTAGGTCACTGCCTGCCTCCCTGCCTGCTGCCTCTTCTCCGGGGGGGGGGGGGGGCGGGTACTGGCAGCCTTGCCAAGTGCACAGCAGGCCCTGCTCAGCTTTGCATGCGCTGAGATAATGATCAAGTTAATTAGACACCCCCCCCCCCACACACACACTCCCCTCCCGACTGAATGAACTGAAGCTCCGACTTAATCATTTGTAACTTGATTAGAAACTAAACTCTATAACTCCAGAGACACAAATACTAAACTCTATAACTCCAGAGACAAAAATACTTAACTCTATAACTCCAGAGACAAAAATACTTAACTCTATAACTCCAGAGACACAAATACTAAACTCTATAACTCCAGAGACACAAATACTAAACTCTATAACTCCAGAGACACAAATACTTAACTCTATAACTCCAGAGACACAAATACTTAACTCTATAACTCCAGAGACACAAATACTTAATTCTTTAACTCCAGAGACACAAATACTTAACTCTATAATTCCAGAGACACAAATACTAAACTCTGTTACTCCACAGACACAAATACTAAACTCTGTTACTCCAGAGATACATATACTAAACTCAAAAACTCCATTGCACTGCTTTCACCAGGCTTACAGCAGAGAGGTATAAACCTGGCACTATCACTCTGAACTGCACTGCTTTCACCAGGCTTATAGCAGAGAGGTATAAACCTGGCACTATCACTCTGAACTGCTCTGCTTTCACCAGGCTTACAGCAGAGAGGTATAAACCTGGCACCATCACTCTGAACTGCACTGCATTCACCAGGCTTACAGCAGAGAGGTATAAACCTGGCACTATCACTCTGAGCTGCACTGCTTTCACCAGGCTTACAGCAGAGAGGTATAAACCTGGCACTATCACTCTGAACTGCACTGCTTTCACCGGGCTTACAGCAGAGAGATATAAACCTGGCACTATCACTCTGAACTGCACTGCTTTCACCGGGCTTACAGCAGAGAGGTATAAACCTGGCACTATCACTCTGAACTGCACTGCTTTCACCAGGCTTACAGCAGAGAGGTATAAACCTGGCACTATCACTCTGAACTGCACTGCTTTCACCAGGCTTACAGCAGAGAGGTATAAACCTGGCACTATCACTCTGAACTGCACTGCTTTCACCAGGCTCACAGCAGAGAGGTATAAACCTGGCACTATCACTCTGACATGCACTGCTTTCACCAGGCTTACAGCAGAGAGGTATAAACCTGGCACTATCGCTCTGAGCTGCACTGCTTTCGCCAGGCTTACAGCAGAGAGGTATAAACCTGGCACTATCACTCTGAACTGCACTGCATTCACCAGGCTTACAGCAGAGAGGTATAAACCTGGCACTATCGCTCTGAACTGCGTTGCTTTCACCGGGCTTATAGCAGAGAGGTATAAACCTGGCACCATCACTCTGAACTGCACTGCTTTCACCAGGCTCACAGCAGAGAGGTATAAACCTGGCACTATCACTCTGAACTGCACTGCTTTCACCAGACTTACAGCAGAGAGGTATAAACCTGGCACCATCACTCTGAACTGCACTGCTTTCACCAGGCTTACAGCAGAGAGGTATAAACCTGGCACTATCACTCTGAACTGCACTGCTTTCACCAGACTTACAGCAGAGAGGTATAAACCTGGCACCATCACTCTGAACTGCACTGCATTCACCAGGCTCACAGCAGAGAGGTATAAACCTGGCACTATCACTCTGAGATGCACTGCTTTCACCAGGCTTACAGCAGAGAGGTATAAACCTGGCACTATCGCTCTGAGCTGCACTGCTTTCGCCAGGCTTACAGCAGAGAGGTATAAACCTGGCACTATCGCTCTGAACTGCACTGCATTCACCAGGCTTACAGCAGAGAGGTATAAACCTGGCACTATCGCTCTGAACTGCGTTGCTTTCACCGGGCTTACAGCAGAGAGGTATAAACCTGGCACTATCACTCTGAACTGCACTGCTTTCACCAGGCTCACAGCAGAGAGGTATAAACCTGGCACTATCACTCTGAACTGCACTGCTTTCACCAGGCTTACAGCAGAGAGGTATAAACCTGGCACTATCACTCTGAACTGCACTGCTTTCACCAGGCTTACAGCAGAGAGGTATAAACCTGGCACCATCACTCTGAACTGCACTGCTGTCACCAGGCTTACAGCAGAGAGATATAAACCTGGCACTATCACTCTGAACTGCACTGCTTTCACCAGGCTCACAGCAGAGAGGTATAAACCTGGCACTATCGCTCTGAACTGCACTGCTTTCACCAGGCTTACAGCAGAGAGGTATAAACCTGACACTATCGCTCTGAGCTGCACTGCTTTCACCAGGCTTATAGCAGAGAGGTATAAACCTGGCACTATCGCTCTGAACTGCACTGCTTTCACCAGGCTTACAGCAGAGAGGTATAAACCTGGCACTATCACTCTGAGATGCACTGCTTTCACCAGGCTCACAGCAGAGAGGTATAAACCTGGCACTATCACTCTGAACTGCACTGCTTTCACCAGGCTTATGGCAGAGAGGTATAAACCTGGCACTATCACTCTGAACTGCACTGCTTTCACCAGGCTTACAGCAGAGAGGTATAAACCTGGCACTATCACTCTGAACTGCACTGCATTCACCAGGCTTACAGCAGAGAGGTATAAACCTGGCACTATCGCTCTGAACTGCGTTGCTTTCACCGGGCTTATAGCAGAGAGGTATAAACCTGGCACCATCACTCTGAACTGCACTGCTTTCACCAGGCTCACAGCAGAGAGGTATAAACCTGGCACTATCACTCTGAACTGCACTGCTTTCACCAGACTTACAGCAGAGAGGTATAAACCTGGCACCATCACTCTGAACTGCACTGCTTTCACCAGGCTTACAGCAGAGAGGTATAAACCTGGCACTATCACTCTGAACTGCACTGCTTTCACCAGACTTACAGCAGAGAGGTATAAACCTGGCACCATCACTCTGAACTGCACTGCATTCACCAGGCTTACAGCAGAGAGATATAAACCTGGCACTATCACTCTGAACTGCACTGCTTTCACCAGGCTCACAGCAGAGAGGTATAAACCTGGCACTATCACTCTGAGATGCACTGCTTTCATCAGGCTTACAGCAGAGAGGTATAAACCTGGCACTATCGCTCTGAGCTGCACTGCTTTCGCCAGGCTTACAGCAGAGAGGTATAAACCTGGCACTATCACTCTGAACTGCACTGCTTTCACCAGGCTTACAGCAGAGAGGTATAAACCTGGCACTATCGCTCTGAACTGCGTTGCTTTCACCGGGCTTACAGCAGAGAGGTATAAACCTGGCACTATCACTCTGAACTGCACTGCTTTCACCAGGCTCACAGCAGAGAGGTATAAACCTGGCACTATCACTCTGAACTGCACTGCTTTCACCAGGCTTACAGCAGAGAGGTATAAACCTGGCACTATCACTCTGAACTGCACTGCTTTCACCAGACTTACAGCAGAGAGGTATAAACCTGGCACTATCACTCTGAACTGCACTGCTTTCACCAGGCTTACAGCAGAGAGGTATAAACCTGGCACTATCACTCTGAACTGCACTGCTTTCACCAGGCTTACAGCAGAGAGGTATAAACCTGGCACTATCACTCTGAACTGCACTGCTGTCACCAGGCTTACAGCAGAGAGATATAAACCTGGCACTATCACTCTGAACTGCACTGCTTTCACCAGGCTCACAGCAGAGAGGTATAAACCTGGCACCATCACTCTGAACTGCACTGCTTTCACCAGGCTTACAGCAGAGAGGTATAAACCTGGCACTATCGCTCTGAACTGCACTGCTTTCACCAGGCTTATAGCAGAGAGGTATAAACCTGGCACTATCGCTCTGAACTGCACTGCTTTCACCAGGCTTACAGCAGAGAGGTATAAACCTGGCACTATCACTCTGAACTGCACTGCTTTCACCAGGCTTACAGCAGAGAGGTATAAACCTGGCACTATCACTCTGAACTGCACTGCTTTCACCAGGCTTACAGCAGAGAGGTATAAACCTGGCACTATCACTCTGAACTGCAATGCTTTCACCAGGCTTACAGCAGAGAGGTATAAACCTGGCACTATCACTCTGAACTGCACTGCTTTCACCAGGCTTACAGCAGAGAGGTATAAACCTGGCACTATCACTCTGAACTGCACTGCTTTCACCAGGCTTACAGCAGAGAGGTATAAACCTGGCACTATCACTCTGAACTGCACTGCTTTCACCAGGCTTACAGCAGAGAGGTATAAACCTGGCACTATCACTCTGTACTGCACTGCTTTCACCAGGCTGGTGGTGTAGAGAATAAATCATCTTAAGCCTACCTGCCCAGAGAGGTAAAGTTTTTTTTATCTGCAGCACTCCTGTTGCATCATGCAGAAAGTTAACATTCACAATATTTTAATTAAAATGTCAGGTGAAAGTACTGAGGAACAGGAGAGGCATCTGCCAGTGGAGGCTGGGAGGCTGTATTCATTAACGGCAGTTTCTCTGCTGATATCTTCACACAACAACAAGGAGATTTCCCCGTAAGCAGGCAGATTTCAAATAAAATGAATCTTATATTTAAAATAATGGAAAGTTTTGGAAAGCGCTGCCAGGCCGTGTGTTTCCTGCAGTGCTGTAAGAGTCAGTGATGCTGCTCGGCGGACCCTCCTGCCTCTCTCTCTCTATCTCTCTTTGACGTTTGTAAACCAGGAGGCTGACACTGTGTTTCGCTCCCCCTGGTGTAACAAAACCACATTAATAACAGGCTAATAATGACCACAGCCCCGGGACGGCTGGGCCCTTTAAACGATCTTGGGTTTTTTTGAAGTTGGTGTTTTCTTGTTTTTCATATTAATATGTGCAGTTAGAGGTAATCCAGACCACTGGTGGCCCCTGGACTCCATCACATTATTGGCTAATGACTCACTTACTGTGGGTGGGGCATGAGAACCCAACTCACACTAGAAGCCCACACACACGTGTGCCTCTCCACAGCTAATCAAACCTGCTGAACAGTATTTGCTTTACTTCAGCCACTGCGAGAAAATGTTTATGTGAGCCCCAGCACAACATTTATCAGTCTGTTTGAGTGTTATTCTTATCTCATCTTTATCGCTGATGGTGTTCATGGTGGGAGGTTGGCGGGGCTTGAGCTGGACTCCACAGAGCTCTGTGTGGTTTTTGTGTCTGCTGTTACAGCCATGCTTTTACTCAGACTAGTTTGTGTTCAGGAACATGGGTGAGAGGTCAATTCTTTACTGTGCACCAAGTTTACCCAGTCTGCCTTTCCCCAGCTTTTCCCAACCTGAACTCAGCCAGCAGTCAGTGAGCAGAGTGATGTGAGAGAGAGAGGCTGCAGAGAGAAACGGGTAAGTGCTGCATTGGGTCTGTGTGCTGCTCCTATAACCCCGCCCACTATGCTGCACCTATAACCCCGCCCACAGTGCTGCTCCTATAACCCCGCCCACTGTGCTGCTCCTATAACCTCGCCCCCTATGCTGCTCCTATAACCCCGCCCACTGTGCTGCTCCAATAACCCTGCCCACTGTGCTGCTCCTATTACCCTTCCTATAACCCCGCCCACAATGTGGCTCCTGTAACCCCACCCACTATGTGGCTCCTTTAACCCCGCCCACTATGTGGCTCCTATAACCCCGCCCACTATGCTGCTCCTATAACCCCGCCCACTGTGCTGCTCCTATACCCTTTCTATAACCCCGCCCACAATGTGGCTCCTGTAACCCCACCCACTATGTGGCTCCTTTAACCCCGCCCACTATGCTGCTCATATAACCCTGCCCACTGTGCTGCTCCTATAACCCCGCCCACTGTGCTGCTCTTATAACCTCTCCCACTATGCTGCTCCTATAACCCCGCCCACTGTACTGCTCCTATAACCCCGCCCACAGTGCTGCTCCTATAACCCCGCCCACTGTGCTGCTCCTATAACCTCGCCCCCTATGCTGCTCCTATAACCCCGCCCACTGTGCTGCTCCAATAACCCTGCCCACTGTGCTGCTCCTATTACCCTGCCTATAACCCCGCCCACTATGTGGCTCCTGTAACCCCGCCCACTATGTGGCTCCTTTAACCCCGCCCACTATGTGGCTCCTATAACCCCGCCCACTGTGCTGCTCCTATACCCTGCCTATAACCCTGCCCACAATGTGGCTCCTGTAACCCCGCCCACTATGTGGCTCCTTTAACCCCACCCACTATGTGGCTCCTTTAACCCCGCCCACTATGTGGCTCCTATAACCCCGCCCACTGTGCTGCCTCACATCACAGCTAAGAGGAACAAATCTGGATTATCTCTAAAGGCAGGTAAACACACTCACCCTGAGTTTGGTATGTGGATGTGTGCCAGTGTTCTGTGGGGCTGGGCACATGAGGCGGGTGTGGGGTGTAAATCACGTTTTGGATGTTTAAAGATGGCGTGGTCCTGGCACACGATAAAGGGCTGCTATCTGGCACAGGGTGGTCATCTCTCCTGGATATTTCTACTCCGGCTGTATTTATCCTCCCTGCCATAAATCACTACATTCTGTTTGGCATACGTGCTGTATGTAATGTGTGTATATAGGCCATGCTGTATGTAATGTGTGTATATAGGCCATGCTGTATGTAATGTGTGTATTTAGGCCATGCTGTATGTAATGTGTGTATATAGGCCATGCTGTATGTAATGTGTGTATATAGGCCATGCTGTATGTAATGTGTGTATATAGGCCATGCTGTATGTAATGTGTGTATATAGGCCATGCTGTATGTAATGTGTGTATTTATGCCATGCTGTATGTAATGTGTGTATATAGGCCATGCTGTATGTAATGTGTGTATATAGGCCATGCTGTATGTAATGTGTGTATTTATGCCATGCTATATGTAATGTGTGTATTTAGGCCATGCTGTATGTAATGTGTGTATTTAGGCCATGCTATATGTAATGTGTGTATTTATGCCATGCTATATGTAATGTGTGTATTTATGCCATGCTATATGTAATGTGTGTATTTAGGCCATGCTATATGTAATGTGTGTATTTATGCCATGCTATATGTAATGTGTGTATTTAGGCCATGCTATATGTAATGTGTGTATTTATGCCATGCTATATGTAATGTGTGTATTTATGCCATGCTGTATGTAATGTGTGTATTTATGCCATGCTATATGTAATGTGTGTATTTATGCCATGCTATATGTAATGTGTGTATTTAGGCCATGCTATATGTAATGTGTGTATTTATGCCATGCTATATGTAATGTGTGTATTTATGCCATGCTGTATGTAATGTGTGTATTTATGCCATGCTATATGTAATGTGTGTATTTAGGCCATGCTATATGTAATGTGTGTATTTAGGCCATGCTGTATGTAATGTGTGTATTTATGCCATGCTGTATGTAATGTGTGTATTTATGCCATGCTATATGTAATGTGTGTATTTAGGCCATGCTATATGTAATGTGTGTATATAGGCCATGCTGTATGTAATGTGTGTATTTATGCCATGCTATATGTAATGTGTGTATATAGGCCATGCTGTATGTAATGTGTGTATTTATGCCATGCTATATGTAATGTGTGTATATAGGCCATGCTGTATGTAATGTGTGTATTTATGCCATGCTATATGTAATGTGTGTATATAGGCCATGCTATATGTAATGTGTGTATATAGGCCATGCTGTATGTAATGTGTGTATTTATGCCATGCTGTATGTAATGTGTGTATTTATGTCATGCTGTATGTAATGTGTGTATTTATGCCATGCTGTATGTAATGTGTGTATTTAGGCCATGCTGTATGTAATGTGTGTATATAGGCCATGCTGTATGTAATGTGTGTATTTATGCCATGCTGTATGTAATGTGTGTATATAGGCCATGCTGTATGTAATGTGTGTATTTATGTCATGCTGTATGTAATGTGTGTATATAGGCCATGCTGTATGTAATGTGTGTATTTATGCCATGCTATATGTAATGTGTGTATTTATGCCATGCTATATGTAATGTGTGTATTTAGGCCATGCTGTATGTAATGTGTGTATTTATGTCATGCTGTATGTAATGTGTGTATATAGGCCATGCTGTATGTAATGTGTGTATTTAGGCCATGCTGTATGTAATGTGTGTATATAGGCCATGCTGTATGTAATGTGTGTATTTAGGCCATGCTGTATGTAATGTGTGTATTTAGGCCATGCTGTATGTAATGTGTGTATTTAGGCCATGCTGTATGTAATGTGTGTATATAAGCCATGCTGTATGTAATGTGTGTATTTATGTCATGCTGTATGTAATGTGTGTATATAGGCCATGCTGTATGTAATGTGTGTATTTATGCCATGCTGTATGTAATGTGTGTATTTATGCCATGCTATATGTAATGTGTGTATTTAGGCCATGCTGTATGTAATGTGTGTATTTAGGCCATGCTATATGTAATGTGTGTATATAGGCCATGCTGTATGTAATGTGTGTATTTATGCCATGCTATATGTAATGTGTGTATATAAGCCATGCTGTATGTAATGTGTGTATATAGGCCATGCTATATGTAATGTGTGTATTTATGCCATGCTATATGTAATGTGTGTATATAGGCCATGCTATATGTAATGTGTGTATTTATGCCATGCTATATGTAATGTGTGTATTTATGCCATGCTGTATGTAATGTGTGTATTTATGCCATGCTGTATGTAATGTGTGTATTTATGCCATGCTGTATGTAATGTGTGTATATAGGCCATGCTGTATGTAATGTGTGTATTTAGGCCATGCTGTATGTAATGTGTGTATTTATGCCATGCTGTATGTAATGTGTGTATTTATGCCATGCTGTATGTAATGTGTGTATTTATGCCATGCTGTATGTAATGTGTGTATATAGGCCATGCTGTATGTAATGTGTGTATTTAGGCCATGCTGTATGTAATGTGTGTATTTATGCCATACTGTATGTAATGTGTGTATTTATGCCATGCTGTATGTAATGTGTGTATTTATGCCATGCTATATGTACTGTGTGTATTTATGCCATGCTATATGTAATGTGTGTATATAGGCCATGCTATATGTAATGTGTGTATTTATGCCATGCTATATGTAATGTGTGTATATAGGCCATGCTGTATGTAATGTGTGTATTTATGCCATGCTATATGTAATGTGTGTATTTATGCCATGCTGTATGTAATGTGTGTATATAGGCCATGCTGTATGTAATGTGTGTATTTATGCCATGCTGTATGTAATGTGTGTATTTATGTCATGCTGTATGTAATGTGTGTATTTATGCCATGCTGTATGTAATGTGTGTATTTAGGCCATGCTGTATGTAATGTGTGTATTTATGCCATGCTGTATGTAATGTGTGTATTTATGTCATGCTGTATGTAATGTGTGTATTTATGCCATGCTATATGTAATGTGTGTATTTATGTCATGCTGTATGTAATGTGTGTATTTAGGCCATGCTGTATGTAATGTGTGTATTTAGGCCATGCTGTATGTAATGTGTGTATTTATGTCATGCTGTATGTAATGTGTGTATTTATGCCATGCTATATGTAATGTGTGTATTTATGCCATGCTGTATGTAATGTGTGTATTTATGCCATGCTATATGTAATGTGTGTATTTAGGCCATGCTATATGTAATGTGTGTATTTATGCCATGCTATATGTAATGTGTGTATTTATGCCATGCTATATGTAATGTGTGTATATAGGCCATGCTGTATGTACTGTGTGTATTTATGCCATGCTGTATGTAATGTGTGTATTTATGCCATGCTATATGTAATGTGTGTATTTATGCCATGCTATATGTAATGTGTGTATATAGGCCATGCTGTATGTAATGTGTGTATTTATGCCATGCTATATGTAATGTGTGTATTTAGGCCATGCTATATGTAATGTGTGTATTTATGCCATGCTATATGTAATGTGTGTATTTATGCCATACTGTATGTAATGTGTGTATATAGGCCATGCTGTATGTAATGTGTGTATATAGGCCATACTGTATGTAATGTGTGTATATAGGCCATGCTGTATGTAATGTGTGTATATAGGCCATGCTATATGTAATGTGTGTATTTATGCCATGCTATATGTAATGTGTGTATATAGGCCATGCTGTATGTAATGTGTGTATATAGGCCATGCTGTATGTAATGTGTGTATTTATGCCATGCTATATGTAATGTGTGTATTTAGGCCATGCTATATGTAATGTGTGTATTTATGCCATGCTATATGTAATGTGTGTATTTATGCCATGCTGTATGTAATGTGTGTATTTATGCCATGCTGTATGTAATGTGTGTATATAGGCCATGCTATATGTAATGTGTGTATATAGGCCATGCTGTATGTACTGTGTGTATTTATGCCATGCTATATGTAATGTGTGTATTTAGGCCATGCTGTATGTAATGTGTGTATTTAGGCCATGCTGTATGTAATGTGTGTATTTAGGCCATGCTGTATGTAATGTGTGTATATAGGCCATGCTATATGTAATGTGTGTATTTATGCCATGCTGTATGTAATGTGTGTATATAGGCCATGCTGTATGTAATGTGTGTATATAGGCCATGCTGTATGTAATGTGTGTATTTATGCCATGCTGTATGTAATGTGTGTATATAGGCCATGCTATATGTAATGTGTGTATATAGGCCATGCTGTATGTAATGTGTGTATTTATGCCATGCTGTATGTAATGTGTGTATTTAGGCCATGCTGTATGTAATGTGTGTATTTAGGCCATGCTATATGTAATGTGTGTATTTATGCCATGCTGTATGTAATGTGTGTATATAGGCCATGCTATATGTAATGTGTGTATTTATGCCATGCTGTATGTAATGTGTGTATTTATGCCATGCTGTATGTAATGTGTGTATATAGGCCATGTTGTATGTAATGTGTGTATTTATGCCATGCTGTATGTAATGTGTGTATATAGGCCATGCTGTATGTACTGTGTGTATTTATGCCATGCTATATGTAATGTGTGTATTTAGGCCATGCTGTATGTAATGTGTGTATTTAGGCCATGCTGTATGTAATGTGTGTATATAGGCCATGCTGTATGTAATGTGTGTATTTAGGCCATGCTGTATGTAATGTGTGTATATAGGCCATGCTGTATGTAATGTGTGTATTTATGCCATGCTGTATGTAATGTGTGTATTTAGGCCATGCTGTATGTAATGTGTGTATATAAGCCATGCTATATGTAATGTGTGTATTTATGCCATGCTATATGTAATGTGTGTATTTATGCCATACTGTATGTAATGTGTGTATATAGGCCATGCTGTATGTAATGTGTGTATTTATGCCATGCTGTATGTAATGTGTGTATATAGGCCATGCTGTATGTAATGTGTGTATTTATGCCATGCTGTATGTAATGTGTGTATTTATGCCATGCTATATGTAATGTGTGTATTTATGCCATGCTGTATGTAATGTGTGTATTTATGCCATGCTATATGTAATGTGTGTATTTATGCCATGCTATATGTAATGTGTGTATTTATGCCATGCTATATGTAATGTGTGTATTTATGCCATGCTATATGTAATGTGTGTATTTATGCCATGCTATATGTACTGTGTGTATTTATGCCATGCTGTATGTAATGTGTGTATATAGGCCATGCTATATGTAATGTGTGTATTTATGCCATGCTGTATGTAATGTGTGTATTTATGTCATGCTGTATGTAATGTGTGTATTTAGGCCATGCTGTATGTAATGTGTGTATTTAGGCCATGCTGTATGTAATGTGTGTATATAGGCCATGCTATATGTAATGTGTGTATTTATGCCATGCTATATGTAATGTGTGTATATAGGCCATGCTGTATGTAATGTGTGTATATAGGCCATGCTATATGTAATGTGTGTATATAGGCCATGCTATATGTAATGTGTGTATTTATGCCATGCTATATGTAATGTGTGTATATAGGCCATGCTATATGTAATGTGTGTATTTATGCCATGCTATATGTAATGTGTGTATATAGGCCATGCTGTATGTAATGTGTGTATTTAGGCCATGTTGTATGTAATGTGTGTATTTATGCCATGCTGTATGTAATGTGTGTATATAGGCCATGCTATATGTAATGTGTGTATTTAGGCCATGCTGTATGTAATGTGTGTATTTATGCCATGCTATATGTAATGTGTGTATTTAGGCCATGCTATATGTAATGTGTGTATTTATGCCATGCTATATGTAATGTGTGTATTTATGCCATGCTATATGTAATGTGTGTATTTAGGCCATGCTGTATGTAATGTGTGTATTTATGCCATACTATATGTAATGTGTGTATTTATGCCATGCTATATGTAATGTGTGTATTTATGCCATGCTATATGTAATGTGTGTATTTATGCCATGCTATATGTAATGTGTGTATTTATGCCATGCTATATGTAATGTGTGTATTTATGCCATGCTATATGTAATGTGTGTATATAGGCCATGCTGTATGTAATGTGTGTATATAGGCCATGCTGTATGTAATGTGTGTATTTAGGCCATGCTGTATGTAATGTGTGTATATAGGCTGGGGACTGGGGGTGTGCTTGCTTTGTCAAATAGCTCCCAGTTTAGTGGGACTGTAAATAAAATGTAACTTCAAAGAATGTTACATATTCCTGAAAATAAAAAAAAAATCAGAAGCAAACAAACTAAAACAAAGCCCTCTGTGCTGCTGTCCCACAGGACTGAAGTCTCCCCCCCCCCCCCCCCCCGATGCTGGACTTGTCTGAGGAATCGCATAACAGCCCTTCAATCCAACAGTACACTCTGTGCTAAACTGGCCTGTCTAACTGAACGTGTTTGTAAGGCTAAACAGTAGAAATTAAATGCTGGGACAAGAGTGTGAGGGTTGTGTGTAGTGTGTGTGTGTGTGTGTGAGTGTGTGCAATATTCCCCTGGAGAATCTCATACTCTGTTGAGTACTGCAGCAAGTACAGCTTACTTTTCAGGTGAGGATTTAGCTGTGATTCCACCACTCCACCACTAGATGAGGCCAACACTACCTATGACTGAGGAAAAATGCTCAAATGCCATATCTGTGAAGGGTGAGGTATAGCGCTGGGTAGATGCCAGCGTGTAGCCAGCTGAAGTGCTAGCCTGTGGCAAAACTTGCTAAAATGCTAGCCCCCAGAGCAATAAAATGAAACTGCCAGCTTAGATTAAGCAGTTTTTGGAATTTTGAGTGACATTAGTAATGCTGAGTGGTATGGGAATGTTGAGCAGTATTGGGAATGTTAAGTGGTAAGGGAATGCTGAGCAGTATTGGGAATGTTGAGTGGTACGGGAATGTTGAGCAGTATTGGGAATGTTGAGTGGTATGGGAATGTTGAGCAGTATTGGGAATGTTAAGTAGTATGGGAATGTTGAGCAGTACTGGGAATGTTGAGTGGTATGGGAATGTTGAGTAGTATTGGGAATGTTGAGTGGTATGGGAATGTTGAGCAGTATTGGGAATGTTAAGTAGTATGGGAATGTTGAGCAGTATTGGGAATGTTGAGTGGTATGGGAATGTTGAGCAGTATTGGGAATGTTGAGCAGTATTGGGAATGTTGAGTGGTATCATTGTGGTGTCATTTAGGGTATTGTGGAAGCAGCCATGTGTGAGGCTCCTGTCTCACCCCAGAGCTCCACAGCTGTTTCATGTGTCTGCAAAGGGCTCAAAAACCATTAGTGCCTTCACCCTCCCACAGGTTAGTCACACCCTTAAAGGTGGAGTGAGTAATGGGGGACAGGTGTGTGTGGGTGTGTGTGTGTGTGTGTATGAGCAGCAGATAGCTGTTGTGACACAGCACAATCACAGCCAAATATACAAAACATTTCATAGCAGCAGTAGTAGAAGTAATAATAATTATAATAATAATCATGATCATCATCTAAATTAAAAATGGAAAATGGGGTTATGCGTTGTCCAAAAGATACCACTAGAGGGGGGTAAAGTGGACATTAGTGCTGTATGATGGCAGCAGTACTGAATGAAGGCCCAAAGATGCTAGCAAACTGAGTGTGTGTTTTTGTATTTGTGCAAGTATGTGTGTTTGTTTGTATGTTTGTGTTTGTGTGTGAATGTGCTAGCATCTTTGCAGGTGTGTGTGTGTTTGTTTATGAGTATGTGTGGGTGTATGTATATTTGTTTAGAGGTGTTTGTGATGTGTACGTGCATGTGTGTGTGTGAGTATGGTGTGTGTGTGTGTGTGTGTCTGTGTGCGTGCATGTGTGTGAGTGTGTGTGTGAGTGTGTGTGTGTGTGTGTGTGTGTGTGTGTGTGAGTGTGTGTGTGTGTGTGTGAGTGAGAGTGTGTGCGTGTGTGTGTGTGTGTGAGTATGGTGAGTGTGTGTGTGTGTGAGTGTGTATGTGTGTTCATGTGTGTGAGTGTGTGTGTGTGTGTGAGTGTGTGTGTGTGTGTATGTGTGTGTGTGTGTGTGTGTGTGTGTGTGTGTGTGTGTGTGTGTGTGTGTGTGTGTGTGTGTGTGAGTGTGTGTGTGCGTGAGTGTGTGTGTGTGAGTGTGTGTGTGTGTGTGTGTGTGTGTGTGAGTGTGTGTGTGTGTGTGTGAGTGTGTGTGTGTGTGTGAGT
This sequence comes from Albula glossodonta, assembly GCA_019788955.1. Lineage (NCBI taxonomy): Eukaryota > Metazoa > Chordata > Actinopteri > Albuliformes > Albulidae > Albula > Albula glossodonta. The sequence goes on along the minus strand of JAFBMS010000536.1, from coordinate 19,081 downwards.
GTGTGTGTGTGTGTGTGTGTGTGTGTGTGTGTGTGTGTGTGTGTGTGTGTGTGAGTGTGTGTGAGTGTGTGTGTGTGAGTTTGTGAGTGTGTGTGTGTGCATGTTAGCTCAGGTGTACAGGTGTTTCTGAAGTTCTCAGGTGAATCTGGCAGCTGCTCATGTCGTCTCTGCTGTGGCCTCAGACATCTTGATGACGGTGCATCGCCCCTGCCAGCAGCCCTGGAAAATGTCTGATTGAGCGGACATTATTCATTATTTAAAAATGAAGTCATCAGCTAACAGCCACATTTCTGCGCTTTTTTTCTCATCCATTCAGCCGGGCGATAAAAGCAGCAACACACCATGGTGATCTACAGAGGCGTGAGCAGAGGAGTAGCTGCAGCGAAAATAAACCTAACAGTGACTGGAGCAGCGCTTTGCGATGCTGGCTGGATTAGCATAAGGTCTGCACCCCCCCATCCCTCTCCACAGCTAATGTGTGCGTCAGGGGGAGGGACGGCAGCATATGGTCCTCATTTACTTCTGCCAGACTTTTAATTCATGATGGGAGGGGGAGGGGGTGGGGAAGCCTCCAAATTGAATTGTGAGAGTGGAATGTGACCTGCAGCATATAACAGAGACGCATCTGCCAGCCTGGGTATCTGGAACCCGGAGCCAGAGAGACAAGCGGAAGGAGGCAGGGGATGAGATCCACTCAAATGCAGGAGCCGAGCTCTACCTGGGACTCACTGATGCGCCATAAAAACAAACCAACACTGCTGGGTTATGAAAAAGAGCCAGCACCTATAAACTCTACCCAAATATGGAGGGAACAGGAATAAACAAGAATGGGTGCTGACCTAAGGAGGGGTTGGTTGTGGAAATGGGGGTGGGGGTGAGGGAGTGGGTGGTAGAGGGTGGGGGCATGGAGGATGGAGGAACATGGGGGGTGTGGCCTGCACTCCTTTCCCAGCAACCTACGCCTCCTTCCCAGCAACCTGCACCTGCTTCCCAGCAGCCTGCTCTCCCTTCTCTCTGGCCTGTGCTCCCTTCCCTCCGGCCTGCGCTCCCTTCCCTCCGGCCTGCGCTCCCTTCTCTCTGGCCTGCACTCCGGCCCGTGCCTCCTTCCCAGTAGCCAGTGCTCCCTTTCCTCCGGGCTGTGTTTGCTCCCTCTGGCCCGTGCCTCCTTCCCAGCAACCTGCGCCTCCTTCCCTCCGGCCTGCGCCTCCTTCCCAGCAGCCTGCGCTCCGGCCTGCACTCCCTTCCCTCCAGCCTGCACTCCCTTCCCTCCAGCCTGTGCTCCCTTCCCTCCGGCCTGCGCTCCCTTCCCTCCGGCCTGTGCTCCCTTCCCTCCGGCCTGCACTCCCTTCCCTCCAGCCTGTGCTCCCTTCCCTCCGGCCTGCACTCCCTTCCCTCCGGCCTGCACTCCCTTCCCTCCGGCCTGCACTCCCTTCCCTCCAGCCTGTGCTCCCTTCCCTCCGGCCTGTGCTCCCTTCTCTCTGGCCTGCGCTCCGGCCCGTGCCTCCTTCCCAGCATCCTGTGCTCTGACCAGCGCTCCGGCCTGTGCTCCCCTCCCAGCGGTCATCTCCAAACCCAAACATGGCTGAGCAGGCCGAGGTGAGGAGCAGGGCTTTGGGTGGAGAACCCTTTCTTCAGGGGGCTGGGACTCAGCTCATAAACACTGGAGACAGATGGCATTTTCAAAGCCGGCCTCATCAATCTCTGTTGACACAATTCCTTTTTTTTTACACTACTCTTATTTGGGATATTTGCAATTATAATACATCAGCTCATTTGAATATCAAATTAATTAGTGAGCACACCAGAGTAAATGCTTTTCTATAAGCCCTTGTTAAAAGTGAAAAGTTCTCCAGTGCGGCTGGATGGCGTGTTAATTTACAGTGATATCTAATCCCATGATGCTCCACATAAAAGGCTCCTCTGTACATATTTTAATGGGGAGGTGGTTGTTTTCCAAGCAATTTTCTGCTAGAGTACATTTTTTAATTTATTCATATTTAATTTATTGGTCTATGCATACCCAGTCAGTAAAAACTAATCAGCAGAATGTACAGCCCTCTTAAAGACACAGCTAGCTTTGTGCTTCCAGCTCCTGCTCTTATCACACTGTGTGCTTTTTCACATTTTCCCCGTTGAGTCTTGGGTATAACACACTGCATCTTGTCACTCGAGTGATGTTTCTGCCAGGGAAACGGTTCTTTTCTTGAAGACGCCCTTTTTATAATTGAAAAAAAAATGAAAAATGTGGCCAGCCTTGAATGATCTGACTGAAATCGTCCAATTTTTCGGCTGCTGACCATCGGCGCAGCCTGTCGGAATGTCATTTGCTAAAGGACAGCGTCTCTCCCGCCCGTTCCGTAAAGCTCTCCTGTCCTTGAGCCGACTGTGTTATGCTGCCACGGCAGCCGCTTAACGCGGTGTGACTGGAGTTCTTATCGCCACACTCCACTGTATGTTCCAAATACCTATCGACCCACAGACACCATGAGAGACCAAACTGGGATGACCTTACCCATGGAAATGATTTCAATTAATTACTTTCCCATCATGGCGATGAGATGGGTGTGTGCGTGCGCTGGGGTGAGAGAGCGTCCCTCCGGCGTGACGCACTCAGTGTGTAATGAGCTTGCAGAGGTCATTTGATACATTTATACTTCTATGAATCAATTTATTCCAAAGCACTTAATTCTGCTGTCAGCGTGGCCATATTGCTGCTCAGCAAGGCCTTCAGAGGGGGGGCAGTACCAAAACTGAGTGCACGGGGGGGGGGGGGGGGGGGGGGACTCCCCCTGACTGGCTGAAAGCCTTAGATGGGATGGGGGCACAGGTACACAGGTAATGCAGAAGAGTGTGTGTAGCCCAGCCCAGCGCAGCTAATGCAGGGAAAATGCTTTCATCATAATTAAAACATTTATTACAATCAGGTAAGAGGAGGCTGTTCATCAGGTGGCAGGTTTGGGCGGGAGAGCTGGGGGAGAAGGGTGGGGGAGGGAGTGGTTCGGCCCGGTAGCTGTGGGTCAGTGTGGACGGGGGGGGAGTGATTTGGCCCGGTAGCTGTGGGTCAGTGTGGACGGGGGGGGAGTGATTCGGCCCGGTAGCTGTGGGTCAGTGTGGACGGGGGGGGAGTGATTCGGCCCGGTAGCTGTGGGTCAGTGTGGACGGGGGGGAGTGATTCGGCCCGGTAGCTGTGGGTCAGGGTGGACGGGGGGGATGGAGTGGTTCGGCCCGGTAGCTGTGGGTCAGGGTGGACGGGGGGGGGCGGTGCGGCCCGGCAGCTGTGGGTCAGTGGGACGGGGGGGGGAGTGATTCGGCCCGGTAGCTGTGGGTCAGGGTGGACGGGGGGATGGAGTGGTTCGGCCCGGTAGCTGTGGGTCAGGGTGGACGGGGGGGGCGGTGCGGCCCGGTAGCTGTGGGTCAGGGTGGACGGGGGGGGGAGTGATTTGGCCCGGTAGCTGTGGGTCAGGGTGGACGGGGGGAGCGGTTCGGCCCGGTAGCCGTGGGTCAGGGTGGACGGGGGGGGAGTGGTTCGGCCCGGTAGCCGTGGGTCAGGGTGGACGGGGGGGGGTGATTTGGCCCGGTAGCTGTGGGTCAGGGTGGACGGGGGGGAGCGGTGCGGCCCGGTAGCTGTGGGTCAGTGTGGACGGGGTGGGGAGTGATTCGGCCCGGTAGCTGTGGGTCAGGGTGGACGGGGGGGGAGTGATTCGGCCCGGTAGCTGTGGGTCAGTGTGGACGGGGGGGGAGTGATTCGGCCCGGTAGCTGTGGGTCAGGGTGGACGGGGGGGGGAGTGATTCGGCCCGGTAGCTGTGGGTCAGTGTGGACGGGGGGGGGAGTGGTTCGGCCCGGTAGCCGTGGGTCAGGGTGGACGGGGGGGGAGTGATTTGGCCCGGTAGCTGTGGGTCAGGGTGGACGGGGGGAGTGGTTCGGCCCGGTAGCTGTGGGTCAGTGTGGACGGGGGGGGAGTGATGTTCGGCCCGGTAGCTGTGGGTCACGGCCTGTGAAATAGTAGCCATCTGTTCCTGCTCCAGACCCTGACATTTCCGTGGGAAAGGGCTCTATGGCAGCGCGGGAGGAACGGCATCCAATCAACATGCAGGAAAGTGCTCATGCAGATCATTCACATCTGGGTCATACTAATTCCACTGGCCACTGGCAACCGCAGCACCAGCTCGCAATTTTCAGTTGTTTTTCCATGGACGACAGAAGAATGTCCTGTTTGGGGTTAGTGCTGAAGCATGTTTTAATCAGGCATATCTGAGGAGAGCCTGGCAGGGCAGTCACAGGGGTCCTTTGCATGTGCTGCGCTACTGCTGCAGGCACATATGCTAGCAGACATGAAGACCCAGTGGGGACTGCAGACTGATGTCTTCATTAAGACAGCTGAGTGTGTAGCTGTGTGACTGTACGACACAATGATTGATCAGATTTATATGGTGTCTTTCATGAACTGAGGGTACATTACTGTGAAGAGGAAGATTACCTCAAGCAGCAACAATATGTGAACCCAACCTAGGTGGTGCACGGCAGCCATTTTGTGTCAGAACACTTACCATGCATGATTAAGGGCTCATTAAGGCTCTCCCGTTGTGCACTACCGGCCCCCTGCTGGAGGCTTCAGGGACTGCACGTCCTCTGCTTGGTCGGCACCCATCAGCTGACAGCCCTCCTAAGGCTGGGCCTGCATGTCCCATAATGCTGCAGTTTCGGGGGGCTTGACCATAACTGAGCAAGAAAAGGGGGGGGGCATGCTTCCAATCTGCTTATGGTCTTGTTTTGAATGTTTCATACATGCCTCCTCCGTTTGACTGCAGAATACAGAAGAATTTGCTTTAACAAGTCCTTTGGGAGAAGCATTACTGTAAGCCCTAAAAAGGCATTTGGTCGATCAGAGAGAGAATGGTTTACGCATTGCTTTTGAAAATGGATGCATCATTACTGATATTCTGAGGGCTTTTTATGACGCTTCCCTCCAAAACAAAAAGGACCAGAATACGGCAGACAACAAAAAACAAACATGATGTGCCAAGCTACCAGCAGAAACGCTATCTGCGCAGCTGCCGTCATAATGAGGACAGAGTGGACGTCTTTTCTGATTCTCTTTGAACGGAATAAACTCCTTCATCAGAAAGTTTGCATCTCTTTAAAAATCTCCACTAATTACTCAAAGTACAACCCCCCATAGCTAACTTCAAAAATAATTTATGAGAAATACAAATAGAATTATAAAGAATACATCTTACCATGAAGCACTTTACATTAAAATGAAAACACTTTAAATTATAGCAACTCTGTCTATGAAATAATGATACTTTGTTCTTGAGCTTAAGTGTACTTGCACACTAATTACACAGTTGTAGGACTGCAATTACTAGGAGTGGGCCGATCTCGCTAAAGCTGTCACCGTGTCCATTATTTGTATGATAGAAAGGCATCCAGTTTTTCCTGGGGCAGTCTCATAATTAACCCGTTTTCATGTGTGGCTTTTTGGAAAAAGGGTCAAATATCTTGTATTTTCAGCAAAGTGTAAAATTGTAGGTTTTTTGTCCACTTATGTCTAAGTGTAGCAAATTTTACGGCTAAAATTTTCTTCCATTGCTCAGGTGGGAAATGTGTAATGTATTTTGCACTTTTTGTACTCAACCCCTCCCACTCAATAATTTCATCAACATATTCCTCCCTCACCTACTCAACAAATCTCAAAGCAAGTGCTTGTTTTTTCCATGAACTTCTTTTTTAAATGCAAAATAAAATGATTAATTATTCTTAAAATTAAATACAGGTCATTATAAAGAGACCAAAAACTGATTTTTGAATGCATGACAAATAATTTTCGACTGTCAGGATCTGCATTTAACCCCAGTACCCTGAGGGTCTGTATGCACAGGATCTGCATTTAACCCCAGTACCCTGAGGGTCTGTATGCACAGGATCTGCATTTAACCCCAGTACCCTGAGGGTCTGTATGCACAGGATCTGCATTTAACCCCAGTACCCTGAGGGTCTGTATGCACAGGATCTGCATTTAACCCCAGTACCCTGAGGGTCTGTATGCACAGGATCTGCATTTAACCCCAGTACCCTGAGGGTCTGTATGCACAGGATCTGCATTTAACCCCAGTACCCTGAGGGTCTGTATGCACAGGATCTGCATTTAACCCCAGTACCCTGAGGGTCTGTATGCACAGGATCTGCATTTAACCCCAGTACCCTGAGGGTCTGTATGCACAGGATCTGCATTTAACCCCAGTACCCTGAGGGTCTGTATGCACAGGATCTGCATTTAACCCCAGTACCCTGAGGGTCTGTATGCACAGGATCTGCATTTAACCCCAGTACCCTGAGGGTCTGTATGCACAGGATCTGCATTTAACCCCAGTACCCTGAGGGTCTGTATGCACAGGAGCTGCAATTGACCCCAGTACCCTGAGGGTCTGTATGCACAGGATCTGCATTTAACCCCAGTACCCTGAGGGTCTGTATGCACAGGAGCTGCAATTGACCCCAGTACCCTGAGGGTCTGTATGCACAGGATCTGCATTTAACCCCAGTACCCTGAGGGTCTGTATGCACAGGATCTGCATTTAACCCCAGTACCCTGAGGGTCTGTATGCACAGGATCTGCATTTAACCCCAGTACCCTGAGGGTCTGTATGCACAGGATCTGCATTTAACCCCAGTACCCTGAGGGTCTGTATGCACAGGATCTGCATTTAACCCCAGTACCCTGAGGGTCTGTATGCACAGGAGCTGCAATTGACCCCAGTACCCTGAGGGTCTGTATGCACAGGATCTGCATTTAACCCCAGTACCCTGAGGGTCTGTATGCACAGGAGCTGCAATTGACCCCAGTACCCTGAGGGTCTGTATGCACAGGATCTGCATTTAACCCCAGTACCCTGAGGGTCTGTATGCACAGGATCTGCATTTAACCCCAGTACCCTGAGGGTCTGTATGCACAGGAGCTGCATTTAACCCCAGTACCCTGAGGGTCTGTATGCACGCTGATAAAGAAATGAGTCACAGTATGTCAACCAATTGGATACATCCTATGCTTATCTTTAATTAATTCCCCTGAAATAACATTTATCATGATTTGAGTGTTTGATTTAAAGTGTGTTATCCCTCTATAACTCAGAAAGGTTATATCTGTGTGTTTCTCTACATTTCTTTGTGAAACATTACCCCCACCTACCATGTGAGTGTGCGTGCGTGAATGTGCGTGTGCATGTGTGTGTGTGTGCGGGTGTGTGTGTGAGTGTGCGCGTGTGTGTGTGTGTATACACATGGCAGTGTATGGGTTCTGATTCAGCGCTGCTACTACCTCAGAGAGACACAGACCAGAGGGAAAGGGCCTGAGCGTGGAACGTTCAGCTAATTTTCCAACTATGGATTTTTCCAAAAATAGTAGTATGATGTTTGTCGTTGTCCAAAGTTGTCACCATAAATAAATATTTTCAGAAGAGTTGGCACACAGTGGCTGATCAATAAAATCAAGAATCATGATCTAGCATTCTTTTTCAAGCATTGTTTTCACATCCTCTTTTCTCTGATGGCCAAATCCAGCTTGCTTGCCCGCCTGCCCGCCATCCTGCCCGCCTGCCTGCAGCAGTGGCAGAATGAGAGTCACACACACTGACAGCCTCTCTGGCTTCCCTCCATCTTATCATGGGAAACATTCACATGTCAGTCACGCGAGGGTGGGCGGACCTCAGGAAGATCGATGATTATTGACGAATCATAGATCATACCAGTCAACAAGCCTGACATTATTAGAATAGAATAATGGCACAGGAAAGTCCAGATTAAAATTTAATCATAGTCAGACAAAGTGAGTTATACCTAATCAATAGTGCAATTATGATAACAGAGCCTGCTTTCTCTCAGACAAGGAGACACAAAGTTCTGTGCGCTGCCTTCCTCCAGTGCACAGCAGCCAGACTCAGTCTTCAGCATGATACTCAGAGCACACAGGTATAACGCACCTGTATGACACCTGTGATACTGTGAGAACAGGGGAAGGGGGCCGCACCGCTGCAGTGCGTGTGCAGGGCCAACCCAAACCCCACATACTGGCAACGGCGCCAGGGCAGGGCTCTCATGCTAATGGAGGAGGTACTGTCGTGCTGGAGCTCCGGCCTCATGCTAATGGAGGAGGTACTGTCGTGCTGGACCTCCAGCCTCATGCTAACGGAGGAGGTACTGTCGTGCTGGAGCTCCAGCCTCATGCTAATGGAGGAGGTACTGTCGTGCTGGAGCTCCAGCCTCATGCTAATGGAGGAGGTACTGTCGTGCTGGACCTCCAGCCTCATGCTAATGGAGGAGGTACTGTCGTGCTGGGGCTCCAGCCTCATGGTAATGGAGGAGGTACTGTCGTGCTGGAGCTCCAGCCTCATGCTAACGGAGGAGGTACTGTCGTGCTGGAGCTCCAGCTCAGGGCTCCCACTCTGCGTTTGGAGGAATAGGGATACTGGGATACTGGAGGACTTTGAAATCTCAGTAGACGGTGGCGTTTGATTGCGTTTGATCGTGTCCTTTGGTGAACCCGGAGATGCTGGCCAGAGAGCTGGGGTTTAGCGCAGGCCCCAGGAACGTCTTCTAAATTATGTTACCATCCATTAGTGCTGCGCCGTAATGACACAAGTCAAAATCAATAAAAACAATAATTACGGGAAGCTGTTTGTGGACTGAGCTGCGTCCCGTGTCACAGTGGTATCATGCGACAGACAGGGATAATTCACCTTGGGGAGAACTTCCCGTTATGAGGTGTGCCCTCAAGTAGTCTCAAATGTCTCCGCGGACCATGTTCTGGGCTCCAGTAAAGCAAAACCAATAACCAGTCATTTATAAGGACTAATATCCAATGTGAGGCTTAACTCTTACGGTGAATGGCTTTGACTCCACCATTCAGTGACTCAGACTGCACAACCATGCTGTGATTTGTTGATTCAGTGAGCATCGCCTGGAGGCTGCAGGTAGCACAGGGGTTCCGGGTGTTGCACCTTCTGCTCGGGCTGGAGGTAACGTCATCTTCAGAGTCCTGATCAGCAGAGGAGAGGGATCGCCCTGGCCAGACAGGCCTGTGATGCATAGACGGGCCTTTTGTTTCCCATTGAGAAGACTCGCCTTGCTTCTACACTTCCAGACACCCAGCTGTGTTTGGCAGGGCTGTTCCAACCTCAGAGAGCAGGACCTGGGCCCTGCTACCCACACTGCTAACGCATGGACCTGCGGGGTATCGCTGCCCTGGTATCCACATGTGCTGCTAACGCATGGACCTGCCCGTATTGCTGCCCTGGTATCCACATGTGCTGCTAACGCATGGACCTGCCCGGTATTGCTGCCCTGGTATCCACATGTGCTGCTAACGCATGGACCTGCCCGGTATTGCTGCCCTGGTATCCACATGTGCTGCTAACGCATGGACCTGCCCGGTATTGCTGCCCTGGTATCCACATGTGCTGCTAACGCATGGACCTGCCCGGTATTGCTGCCCTGGTATCCACATGTGCTGCTAACGCATGGACCTGCCCGGTATTGCTGCCCTGGAGACATATAGAAGCAGTAAGTGACACCTGACTTTGAGAAAGGAGTGATGCACTTTTCCGCCAGAAAAGAGCAAAGTGCAGAAAAGAGCAAAGTGACAGCCGCCTTGAGAGAGAGAGAGAGAGAAACGGTGGATGGATGTTAGCTGGGTAGTGACAGAGAGAGAGAAAGAGACGGTGGATGGATGTTATCTGGGTAGTGAGAGAGAGAGAGAGAGAGAGAAACGGTGGATGGATGTTATCTGGGTAGTGAGAGAGAGAGAGAGAAACAGTGGATGGATGTTACCTGGGTAGTGAGAGAGAGAAAGAAAGAAACGGTGGATGGATGTTATCTGGGTAGTGAGAGAGAGAGAGAGAGAGAGAAACGGTGGACGGATGTTAGCTGGGTAGTGAGAGAGAGAGAGAGAGAAGGAAAGAAACAGTGGATGGATGTTATCTGGGTAGTGAGAGAGAGAGAGAGAAACAGTGGAAGGATGTTATCTGGGTAGTGAGAGAGAGAGAGAAACGGTGGATGGATGTTAGCTGGGTTTGTGTGCACTCCTCTGTGGAAGTTCCCTGTTTTCATGCCTTCGTTTTATGCTCAGTGATGTGAGGGAAATATGAACCGCTATCTCAGTTTTGGGAAATTTAATTAATGGACGTTCTTCCCTGTAGCCGAGCTGTTTGGCTTTAGAAGACAACACCGTGAAGCAGAGAGAAGCATTTGGCACGGCCGTCTCGGAGCAGTTCCCACGGCCCACCAGCAGACACCCTGGGTTTGTTCTGCCGTTTCAAAGAGAAGATTTAAAAGCTCCTTCATCTCTAAGCACTGTGTAAATGTGAGCGGGATGTACCTGCACTGAGCGACTCTCTGCTGGAGGAGCTGCTGTATGAACTGGGCCAATTTGTAGAATGACAGATAAAAATAAACAAGCCAGAAGCAAACCTGTGATCCACGTCCACTTCCTGACTTTCAGGTATTCATGGGTAGAGAGTATTTATCATAACACAGCCACCCCTGCATAGAGAGTATTTATCATAACACAGCCACCCCTGCATAGAGAGTATTTATCATAACACAGCCACCCCTGCATAGAGAGTATTTATCATAACACAGCCACCCCTGCGTAAAAAGTATTTATCATAACACAGCCACCCCTGCATAGAGAGTATTTATCATAACACAGCCACCCCTGCATAGAGAGTATTTATCATAACACAGCCACCCCTGCGTAGAGAGTATTTATCATAACACAGCCACCCCTGCGTAGAGAGTATTTATCATAAAACAGCCACCCCTGCGTAGAGAGTATTTATCATAACACAGCCACCCCTGCGTAGAGAGTATTTATCATAACACAGCCACCCCTGCGTAGAGAGTATTTATCATAACACAGCCACCCCTGCGTAGAGAGTATTTATCATAACACAGCCACCCCTGCGTAGAGTATATTAAACATAACACAGCCATCCCTTCTGACACACACTGGACCTGCGCCTCTGCTATCCTCCCGCATCCTGCCTGCACATGTCTTCTTATTTTGAGTCTTGCTTGGGTGAATCCTGTGTTTGGTGAATCCTTTGTGAATCCTGTGTGAATCCCATGATTTGTGAATCCTGTATGAATCCTGGCTGAATCCTGTGTGAATCCTGTGATTTGTGAATCCTATATGAATCCCAGCTGAATCCTGTATGAATCCTGGCTGAATCCCATGTGAATCCTGGCCGAATCCTGTGTGATTTGTGAATCCAGTGTGAATCCTGCGCAGATGGAGTCGTGTGTCAGGTGATTCCTGAGCTCCAGGTGGGATATTTTCGGTGCTTCTCTTTATGTGCTGAGAGTTTTTTGTTTCTACCCACTAGGTTGCAAGAGGGACCTGAGACAGGATGCCCTCTGGCAGGAAGCATCAGTATCACAGCCTGGCACAAAGTGGGCTGTAACCCAGCGATGGCACCACCATACCAACCTACTGCCACCCCACACCTTCCCAAAACATTACATGTTCCCCACCTCCAGCCCAGCCACCCACATACAGCACAGCCCACATACAGCACAGCCCAAATACAGCACAGCCCACATACAGCACAGCCCAAATACAGCACAGCCCACATACAGCACAGCCCAATTACAGCACAGCCCACATACAGCACAGCCCAATTACAGCACAGCCCACATACAGCACAGCCCAAATACAGCACAGCCCACATACAGCACAGCCCAAATACAGCACAGCCCACATACAGCACAGCCCAATTACAGCACAGCCCACATACAGCACAGCCCAATTACAGCACAGCCCACATACAGCACAGCCCAAATACAGCACAGCCCACATACAGCACAGCCCAATTACAGCACAGCCCACATACAGCACAGCCCACATACAGCACAGCCCACATACAGCACAGCCCACATACAGCACAGCCCAAATACAGCACAGCCCACATACAGCACAGCCCAATTACAGCTGATCAGATACGGAATGCCAGCGGCCGTCAGGGAGGGGGGATCTCAGCCAGGCCTGGGGACATATGGGACCCCACTGTTTCCTTGCACCACTTCCACATGTTAATGGATGCTGAGCACACAGCAGAGGGAGGGCTGGAGATGCTGATTCTCTCCAGCTTGTGTGAATAGGCTGTAATGGAGGAATCAGCCATTTTAAAGACTCAGTTGAGTCCTTTGATTTGGTGGGGGTGGGGGGGGTACAAGTGTTGTCGATTGATTTCCATCTCTCTGGTGGGCGCTCTGACTGTGTTATCATATAGCACTGTGCTATTCGCTCAGACTGTGTTATTATATAGCACTGTGCTATTCGCTCAGACTGTGTTATTATATAGCTCTATGTTATTCACTCAGACTGTGTTATCATATAGCACTGTGCTATTCGCTCAGACTGTGTTATTATATAGCACTGTGCTATTCGCTCAGACTGTGTTATCATATAGCACTGTACTATTCGCTCAGACTGTGTTATTATATAGCACTGTGCTATTCGCTCAGACTGTGTTATCACATAGCACTGTGCTATTCGCTCAGACTGTGTTATCATATAGCACTGTGCTATTCGCTCAGACTGTGTTATCATATAGCACTGTGCTATTCGCTCAGACTGTGTTATCATATAGCACTGTACTATTTGCTCAGACTTTGTTATTATATAGCTCTATGTTATTCACTCAGATTATTTGCAGATATAGACTGGGTGGACATGTGTGTGTCTGGGTCCTGCACATGGCCCCTCAGACTGGAGAGCAGTCACTGACTCATTCCAGCCAAAGGTCAGAGGTCAGAGGTCAGAGGTCATATTACACAGTGCAGGACCTGGACCGGGTGAAGCACTGTAAGTTGATTCACACACAAAGCTTAAGGGCTGCACTGTACCTGTGCCCGAAAGCCATGGCCCTCCCTTACAGAGCTCACAGTGCCATTCAGAGAACAAAAGCCAGGACCATGGGGGGGGGGGGGGGGTGGGGGCCGTGTTAATGAACGAGACCAGAAACCTCATTTAAAAGGGCAAATCAGATCTCCAGATTTCAAACCCATTAGCTGCTGCTCGCCAGGGATGATGGTAATGATAAAAGAAGGAGCAGGAGTTTGAGCTCTTTGTGGAGAGCAGAGTGGTCTTTGAGAAAGAGGGGGAGAGAGAGAGAGAGAGAGGGAGAGAGGGGGAGGGGGGGAAGAGGGTGTATCTCCTGGACGGGAGTCACAGAGCAGTTCATTTTCAGTCTGACCTTCAGGGCTCGAGGCATGCCGGCAAGGGCACAAACAGATTGAGAATTAATTGGCGCAATTAACATTTTGTGATTATAAGGACTGAAGATCGATACTCTATGCAAATAGCGGTATTGACGAGAGGCAGAAGCCTGGTTAATTGTGTTTGGTGAACAAACGGACTCTGTGTTTCTGTTCCATAATGGAACAGGAGACGCACGCGCACATGCGTGCGGAAAGGTGTGACACTGCTGACCGCTCTGGGAGTAGGGGAGATGTGTGCGCCTCTATCTGCCCCCCCCTGTCCTTACTGCAGCACTCTGGAGGGAAAAGTTGAGCAGTTTCAGAGTAGTTTTTTTTGCTTTCAAGTTTGAGTTTTTTTCTGTTTCTTTTTTAATGGGCGCGGGCAAACGGGGTCTGTGGGCTTTGAAGTGGCCTGGCAGGGAGAGGGTGGGGGGGGTGCAGCTGCGTTTCAGGGAACGGCTGTGATCTCTGTGCCGCCGTGGCCTGACGCTCTGCTGGTGGCAGATCACTCCGCTTTATTATCGGTTTGAGGTCAGGAGAGAGAGAGCGAGGGCGGCCGTGCGAGCCTGAGAGGCTCAGCGAGGGCTGCGGCCATTCTAATGAATTAGCTTCAGCTTTACTACTGCCCAACAGAGCTTCCATCCCCGTCATTACACACGGGGAAAATGCACTTTCATTTCTGATAAGTAGCAGTAATCCTGTTTGTGAAGTGCTCTATATGAAGTTAAACATCATTTGAGTAGATGCAGAAAAGGCAGCAGAATGTAATCACTGATAAGCAGATGTGAAGTGTAGCTATTATTATCACAGTCATCATCGTCATCAACATGATCAGGGCTCCCTGCTGGGGGCGCGCTGGGTGCAGCGGCCATTAGACCACAGGTAACGTTAACCCACAGGTAACAATAAATGATCGTTACATTAAACCACAGGCATGTGAAGGCTGTCTTCTGAAGAAAATGCTGAAAGATTTGTAGCACATTTCATGGGTTTGTTTCTCCTTGGTTATGTTTATGGCATTTCTTTGCATCGTTTGGCAAATGCCTGATGATGGCCAGTGAATGAAATTATGGCCTTCATCTTTCCCAAAGCCCCACAGAGAGCTGTGAGCTCCACAGGCGAGTCACCGCAGCCAAGCGCCTGTGCTAATAATGCCAGAGTAATTAGCCTTGGCTGCATGGTAGCGGCGGTGCCTCAGCGCTGCTCTGGACTGGCCTCCCGTCTCTATCCTGCACACAGCTCTACCCAACCATTTTCCAATAAATCTGAGAACAATGCACTGCTCCCCTGTGACAGTTTGGCAGCGCCACGATAAAAAGGTGCAAATATTAATCCTATGACGCCTTTTAACAAATAGGAATTATTAATATCAAAGTGCAGTAGCAGGTAGCGCTAAATGAGTTACATTTCCTGCCCCTCATTACCGTGGCGACCATGGCCCGTTATGTGTAGATTATGGGTAATGCCATAAAACAGAGGAAATTACATGTTATTAGCCATTTGTTACTGGGCTAATTGTGCTTAATTCCCTTTAGTTCTGGGCTGTGTTCGTTTAAAGTATTAGTCCTAATCCCTCCGGTGATAAAAAAGTTGGAAGTTTAAAAGAAGGAGCTCTAAAAAAAGGCATGGCCATGACATTAGTAAAGTTCTGTGGGCAGCGCTCATCAGACCGCTAATCACAGAATGATGTGTTACAGTCTGCTGCGGCTCATTATTTATTCTGCCGTTTAAAAATCGCTCTCTCAGATGCTCTCAGAAGCCCACACTCAGGCCTAACCTCCTCGGTCAGAGAGCCGCACTCAGGCCTAACCTCCTCAGTCAGGGAGCCGCACTCAGGCCTAACCTCCTCGGTCAGAGAGCCGCACTCAGGCCTAACCTCCTCGGTCAGAGAGCCGCACTCAGGCCTAACCTCCTCGGTCAGAGAGCCGCACTCAGGCCTAACCTCCTCGGTCAGAGAGCCGCACTCAGGCTTAACCTCCTCGGTCAGAGAGCCGCACTCAGGCCTAACCTCCTCGGTCAGAGAGCCGCACTCAGGCCTCCCTCCAAGAAAATAAAATGACCCGAACATGCTGTCTTTACCTGGGATAAAACCCAGAAAAAACCAGGCCAAACCAGGCCAGCTGTGTCGCTCTGCCAAGAACATGCCGTACTGGGAATAGCTGGCCAATGCACTTCCACTGGCTATATCTATATCTTTAGCTACAAATCACTGTCCTAGTCTGTGTTTGTAACCATAGATCTAGAAACCAGGTTTACGAATCTTCACAAACACATGAGAAATCTGTCCAAATCCATCTGTACACATTAGTGTCGGGACTCGCTGTGACCTCCAGGAAAAGCTCCGGCTGGCGTGTGGAGTGGGATGGAATGAGGGGGCACATCCTTGAGAGGGAAGATTACTTTAATTTCACCTCCGATCAAACGGGAGGCTCTACAGGGACCGCTGGTGCAGACGCCTCTATCGTTCTGCCCGCATGTCTGATAAGCCTCCCGGCCTCACCTTGAGACAGACCCCGGCTTGTGCTCAGAGACCACAGCCATTATCTGCTGCCTGACTTATGCTGAGCATAATTAAATAGCACTGATGCTGATCAACTTAGATTTGACTTTAATGTCACAAATACAAATGCACAAACAATAACACAGACAATAAGGACCGTGCTGAGAAAAGTAAGACTGATGCGTGGTATCGCTCTCCCAGTACATCTGCACAGGAGAAGGGTGCATGCTGGGATTGCACATCCAGACGCAGCTCAAAAAGACCTTGTCAAGATTGATGTCTTCCCTGTAGCACTTGAAGTCTCTAGTTAATAGTAGGGGGAGACTTGAAATTAGAATCCACTTCTTGCTAAAAGCACAGGCTGTGAATGGAGGGCATTAGATGGAAAAAAGAGAGAAAGGTAGATGTCATTTCTATAGGTGAAGAGACACAGGCTGCAGAGGGTAGCCAATCTGCACGGGCTAATGGAGATGTCAAGAGCTGCTAAATCATAGGTGTGCAGGACAGAGAGACAAGCAAGCCAAACATAATGTCATCTCCTCAACAGAGACAGACAGAGAAAGAAAAAACGCAGGATGGAGTGAAAGAAAGGATAGAAACGCAGACAAAGACAGGAGAGACATGAAAAAAGAGAGTGAGATAAAGAGAGGGAGACCAATGGAGAGCTTCAAAAATGTTCGAAAAGGGAGCAGGAACAAGCAAAGCATAATATTTGCCATAATACTGTAGAATATTAACTGTTTATTTTCGGTTGTCATGGTGATGGTTGTTATTACTTTACCCCGGCGTCACTGTGAGCATTATGGAAATTATGGCATGGTGCTTGGCGTAATAATAAGACCCGGACTTTGAATCCTCTTACTTAAGGTTTGATTGCTTCTTGACGGTGGTTTTAAATGAATTGTGCGGGGGGCTGATAAAGAGCTTATTGTCAGGACTAAAAGCCCAGGGCGATGGAGGAGAGCCGCGCATGGAGCGTCCAGACGATACAGGCTATTACGGCAAGGGGATGCTGTCCTTGGCTGCCAGCACAGCTTACAGTTTTATTTCATCTTGTTTTGCCGGCTGCCGACTGCGGGGCGTGACTCTCGGAGAAGGGGGAAAAGGGGGGAAGCTTAAGAGCCATTTTAGATCTTATTTATGTGTCTGCAGGCCCGTCTTTCCTGAATTTGGTTTTGTTTTTGTTTTTTTTCCCAGAATGCTTTACAAGACTACGCAGAGGAACGAGTTTCGCTGTGTGTGATCCAGAGGACTCTGCAGCGAAATGGAGGACTCAGGGAAGCTTCCTGGTGGTTTGTGCCCCTGGAATCACAGCTCCATGCAAATGAAGGGCTGTGAAGGACCAGGGGAACTCTGGGAATTGTTGTTTATTGCTTGTAGGTGCAGATGGTTGTGCTGTAATGGCTCTCTGGTGAGTCTGAGCGTGCTCCCTGCGGCCCTCCAGCACCAGGCCCGCCTGTGGGCCCACTCCACCACACTTCCACTGGTGCCTGATTTTCGGGGAGTTTGGTTCATCCCGAGGTCACAGCGCCTTCATCAGAATGAGACTGGGGTGTTGATGGACATTGTGAAAGCAGAGCTCTGGAGGGCCCCCCCCCCAGTGAGCATACCCCCACACCCCCCATTTCAGGCTCCTCTGGGAAACTGGGCCGGTAAATCTGCGGTGTGAACCTGCTCCTGATCCGTCAGTTTTAGCCGTCATGCCATTCCTAACAAAGGCAGGTAATTGGTCTTTGTGGAGCTGAACCACTTCTGCTAAAATAAAGTAATGGGGAGGAAAGAAGGAGGGCAGGATAAAGAAAACAGCCTAAACAGTTTATTAAGGACAGAATTCCAATGAATTATGCAGCACTGTGAAGCACAGCGCCGGGCTGCCATGGCGACACGCGCATGCCAAAAACCATTACGCTTTAGTGAAGTCTACATCCAATAACTAGCTCATGTGGTAGGGCATGTTTCCATGTGCAAAGGAAATAATGACCCTTCGCCAAAAACATTTCCAGAAATGGGAAGAGTAAAACCTTTTGTTCTGACGGGTTACAGCATTTCAGGCGTTTCCTTAAAGAAGTGAAGGCAGAAGTCAGACCTCTGCATGGCGCGGGTCGCTCAGGATATGAAAGAGTAATGTGCAGAATTAGCAGCCGGGCAGGAGATGGGGAGGCTGTCCAATCTCCCTCCCCCCTTCTTGCGCCCTCCACGCGTCCCCCACCCAGGCCTCTCTGGAGTGGAGCTTTATTTAAAGCTGGAAGTTTGGTGCTGGAAGACGGCGGCTCCCACACCAGGCCCTGAGAGCAGCGGAGAGGCATCGGTAGTTTGCACACTGAGGGCCCATTAACTGGGCTTTGGCTGCCATCCAGAATGAGCCGGCCGCTCTTTAATTCATGGCTAATTTCTATCAGGGGCACCAGGAGACCAGGATGCATCTGCATGACTTTAATGGATTCATTCAAGGGCCGGAGCACAGAGACACATTGATTGGCCCAAAGCTGCAGCAGAGGGGCATTGATTGGTTAAGGGATGCGGCATGGAGACATTGATTGGCTGGTTTCAGAGGGCTCTGCTGCTTGACATGGGCAGCAAATGAAATGTGACCCCCCCCCCCCCGTAAACAGGCCTGAGCTCAGCGTAATCCATCAGCTCTGAGCCTCTTCCAGTCCCATTTCATTAATGAAGTGATTTGGAAAAAAGGCCCCAATTACCAGCGCTTTCAAACTGAAAAGGAGAAAATATAAAAACATAAAAATATAAAAACGTAAGGGCTGAAATGTGACACTGGCTCAGAGGAAGTGCGTCCAGGGGGCGGAGTGTTCCGGGGAGAAGCAGGGATCTGAGTGCAGCAGTGTGGGGAACACACACTATGTGTGTATGATGGCTGAGCTTACAGGTCCAGCGGCTTACAGTCAGCTGCTGCCAGCACTTACAATAAAAGCCCTTCTTTCTGCAAATGCAACTGGCCTGAATACACTGTGCAGACATAGAGGTCATTCATTTAAAATCTGCCAAAGTCAATTAGCTGAAAATTAGGCAGGTGTGGATATTATGCAGCTTAATTTTCAAAATGAAATTGTTTATTTATTTTAAATTAATAGTTCATAACATAATATAAAATTGGTATGTAAATGAACAACTTAACTTTAATGAGGCCTTAATTTCCAGACAGTGATTTAGTACCTGGAGTTTGCATGTGTGTTCGTTCTCAACTCACTCAACTCACCAGCTATGGATTTATCTGAGTTTTTATAAGCACAACAATAGTGTTATTTCTGAGTCCCTAACATAAAAACACAACACAATGCAATAACACAAACACACACACACACCCC
>JAFBMS010000535.1:60000-91529 GCA_019788955.1 Albula glossodonta | reverse complement strand
ACACACACACACCTGCCTACCGCTCCCCAACACACACACACTCGCACACAATAACACACACACACACACACACACGAACACACACACCCACACACACTCGCACACAATAACACACACGAACACACATGAACACACAATAACACACTCACACTAACACACACTCACACACAATAACACACACACACACACACACACTGCCTCCCCTTACTGGCCAGCACCCATGGACAAAGCTGAATTAACACAAAGGTCATAAAAAGAAACATTACTTTAAATCAGAAAAGAAAACATGATGGAGAAAAGAACAAACACAGAGAGATCGAGGGAGCAGCCGGGAGGATGAAAAGAGGAGAGAAGCAGAGTCATTTTACTTTTTCTCAAGAACATTTTTAACTCAGTTATTTTTAACAGTTGTTTTTCGTTGAGTGTTCTATCTCTGGTCCTAAAAATACTATGATTTGCTGCCCCTCTCGGGTGAAAACTTTAATCCTAAAATGAACAATGATGGGAAAAAAACCTTCAGACCTTCAGTTAAGATAAAGACAATAAAAAATGTAATAAATAGTCTTGAATGATCTTTGATCCCAAACTGGTAACCACTCTCTCAATATTTTTGAATACATTTTTTATAACAAATTTTCTTGTCACAGATGATAAAAACATCTGAATATGGAGAACCCAGATGACAAGAAAAATGATGCCATATGGCTGAAATATCCCGACACATTGATAAAACAAAATCACAACAGCAGAGTGCTCTCTCTCTCTGTCTTTTTCTCTCTCTCTGTCTCTCGGTTGCTCCCTCTCTGTCACTATCGGCAGAGAGGAGGAGCAGATGGAGAGACGCAGGGTGACAAATACGCAGCTGCAGGAAGCAGGTGATGAAAGACGAGAGACAAGAGATGGCCTTCTCATCCTTATCATGCTCCCTCCATTTCTCCATCTTTTTCCTACTCCCTCTCTCCCAGGTTCTCTATCTCTCTCCCTCTCTGTCCTAATGGACAGCTGCTACTCAGACAACACACACACACACACACTCACGGACACACAGACACACACACACACACTCACACACACATACACAGACACACACACACTCATGCACACACACACTCACACAAACACACACACACACACACACACACACAGGTGTGTGTCAGCAGTAAGCAGCCCTCCTGTCAGTAACAGTAGTCGGGTGTCCTTGCACTCCATTGTGTCCCTGTCCTCCAGAGAGAGCACCACACAGAGGGCTCAGTGTCCTCCCTCCCTTTCCCATGGCGGAGAGTGGCCTTTTGGGTAGCTGATTCAGACAGCGCAGGGAGGGGGGATCTCCAGCCCTGTGTCTGCCACCATCCTGGGCAAATTAAAAAACATACTAAAAACACAACCGCTTAAAAGCCTCTCAGACCCATCCAGGCCTACCGCCTGTGTGTGCTGCAGCAGTACAGCGTATTTACAGCTTTAAGCCTTGTGTGGACTGTATGTGCGGTGGCCATTTTGGCCGGGTCACTTTTGAGAAAACAGAATCAAAGTTAAACAGACGTTCAATTAAAAAAGAGAGAGAGAGCAGTAAATCCGCTCAGGTGTCCTGTTTCGCTTTGACCTGTCAGCTGAGCTGCGTCACCCCTGCTACCTGCAGGCCGTATGTCATGGTTGCCAAGGAAATGATCAGGTGTAACCCCCCAGAGACACAGAACAGCAGTTAAATGGGCAACCGCTAACGACTGCAAGTGAGGTGTTATGACACCCAAACATTAAACATTCCACCTGTTCAGCAGACACTCTTATCCAGATAGACAAACACATCTTAGAATTGTACACACAATCAATTTATTTTCAGTGACGCAAATACAGATGATGCACTCAAAGGTATCACATGTGAGAACTGAACCTGCAACCCTTGGAGTTGTAAGCCTTGGTCTTTAACCATTATAGTATGCTACTGACCCCAGAGTGGGTGGAGCTGCAATAAACTGTCAATCACTACCCTGTTTAAACCAATAGAAAGGTTCTGTTCTTTACAATAAAACACAATGACTGGTTCAAATGACTGAGTGTCCATTAGCATGTGGTGGCAACATCCGTTTTTAGTTGCATGATACCTCATTCTCCCTTCAAACAGCAGCTGCTACCTGTCACTGCAGGCCTCCATGTGTCCTCCAGGGGGTGACAATGAGTGAAAATTACTGAATAGGAGGGAGACACAAATATTTACTCTGCCTCTCACAGAGTGTGAAAGTTACTGGGATAGACACGTTAAATTTTACACTGCCTCTCTCTAAGTGTTACTTATTATTCAGGTGACAGGTGATATGTGAGTCAGTGAATAATTGACAGGCGGTCCGGCACTCCAGCTGCCCTGCCCACAGAATGTGGGAGGCGGCCTCTGCAGAGGACTGGCCAATCAAAACATCAGATGTGGAGAGAATCAGCTAATGGACAGGCACTCCGTCACAGGCAGCAGTACGTGGGAGTGAAAAATTTACAGCCTGAGAAAACCTTGAAAAGATCCACTCCTCCATTTATTCCCTAGCTAAAGAAAGCCTCCCGTTTCAAACAGCCTGTAAGGCAATTACACCCATGGACAATAGATTATACACACATAAATCTAAAAACACAATTAATCCCTTTTATAGAAAAATAGGTTAGCGTGTATGTTAATCCATAGATGGATGTATTTATGCTTCTTTTTCCAGAGGCGAATCTCCACGATCTCCCACAAAGAAACATCTGACAGGAAGCAGCAGACCTGCTTCAGCATTAAAACAGGGCAGATTGCATATCGGCTCTTCCCCAACTTTCCGCTACAAACCTGCTTGTTTCCTCACATCCTGCTCATTTCTGCACACTCTGCTCATTTCAGCTGCGCTGCTCATTTCAGGGATCTTCCTAATTTCAGATGGGTCTGCTAATTTATACGTGGCCTGCTCATTTCAGAAAAGCTGCTCATTTCAGAAAAGCTGCTCATTTCCATGATCATGCTAATTTTGGCATGACCTCGTTTAGGTATTTCCTCATTGTTTATTATTAGCACAGCACTTTCAGTATCAGTTCCTAGCTACTTGCAGAAAGAGGGCTTGGTATTTTAAGGTAGCAGGCAATGTCTATAAAAGTTAACTCTCTCCTTTCATAGCACTGTCTGGGTGTGAGCTTACATTGAGTCTGGGAAGACCAGTGAGAAACTAGCCACTTTACACGCTTTACACAGAGCACAGCACCCCCATACTTCCTGCACACTCCATACAAAGAAACATATTTTCGAAACATGTAGATGTAGCTCCACCCAGGATTGTACTAGATTATGCATAAAACAAAGGAGATTATATTGAAGTTGCACAGCTCCTACCTCAGGCCACACAGCTAGTAATGTGAGGAGTTCTCTAACCATATTGTGTACGACTTCCAAGAGCCATACAGAGGCTCTTGAAAAGGTACAAAGAAGGGCAACTAAACTAGCTCCTGACATGAATCTTAAAAGTTACCAGACTTGGGCAGAGAAAGAATGAGGTTTCTTAAACTCATAAATTGGCCTCACCCGGTGGGCTAAAAAAATTTTTTACACTGAGTTCAGTCAGCAGAACAAGAGGACACAGATGGAAATTAGTGACGGGTAAACACCGATAACGAGAAGCTGTGTTTGTGAAGGTGTTGACAGGGCTACGTGTGAAAGTGTGATTTGTGTGGTGTGTAAGTGAAGTGAAATCGCTTCATGCAACTGAACCCGCAGGCTGCATGTGATGCAGCGCATCGGCGCAAAATGTGAAGCGGCATGCGGGCGGTCACATGCAGCCATAATCCTCGCTGCGGAAACCGCGGAACATTCCTCCAGCCAATTACCCCAGCAGCGCTCCCCCACCGCCCGGTTTCCATGGTGATGCCGCTCCTGTTCGAGAGGCGCGTTCCGGTTAGTTATGCTGACAGGTTATGCGAAAACAACCCGACGCTGACCACAACTGCCACCCTCTACTCCCTCCCTTTTCTTTCCTTCCCCTTCAATCAATCTCTCTCTCTCCCTCTCCTCTTCCACTCGTTTCACTGCACACTTTTCCTGCACATTCTGCAATTAACACCATTCAAGCAAGAAAAGGAGGTAGAGGTTCCCTGCAGTTGCGGAGGGATTCACTCCCATTTTGTAACACTGACACTGCTCGTTTTGTGAGTTTGTTGGGGACATATTCACGCTAGCGTATGCTAACATGGTTTAGCCTGTGTCATTAATTTTAGTTAAGTTACCAAAGAGCCATCTAAAATGAGTAAGATATTTAAAGCTACTGCTCAGTATTCAGTCACACTGGAACAGAACTCACATGCACTGCTGCCCCTGTAATCTTGACATACTCAGGAGGAGTGTTTGTTTATACTGCACTCTGCTTGAACACCTCATAAGAACTTGTTTTGGGGAAAAAAGGGTGAAATCTCTCAATTTCTCATCTGAAGTTAGCAGCCTGCTCCGTGCAGGAGCATAATTAATAACCCTTCAGGAATGTGACCTTCATCAGAAGCAGACAGGCAGCAGTCTGGCTGAATGTACTGTTTATGAGCTAAACCCTGTCACTCACAAGCCCTGTTCACTTTGACACAATAGAGTAATCCTCAACTCACCACAACTAATCCCTAAATACTGAAAAACCCCACCCTTACAGATGACAGCTAACTCCACCCCCCCGAAGCACCTCTGACAACATCACTGCCATTCCCCCCCCCATAAACCCTGCACACACTTTACACAGAGCACAACCCCCCCCCCTTAAACCCTGCACACACTTTACACAGAGCACACCCCCCTCCCCATAAACCCTGCACACACTTTACACAGAGCACACCCCCCCCATAAACCCTGCACACACTTTACACAGAGCACAACCCCCCCCCCTTAAACCCTGCACACACTTTACACAGAGCACACCCCCCCCATAAACCCTGCACACACTTTACACAGAGCACACCCCCCCATAAACCTGCACACACTTACACAGAGCACACCCCCCCCAAAACCCTGCACACACTTTACACAGAGCACACCCCCCCATAAACCCTGCACACACACTTTACACAGAGCACACCCCCCCATAAACCCTGCACACACTGCACACATACACTACCCCATAAACCCTGCACACACTGCACACATACACTACCCCATAAACCCTGCACACACTGCACACATACACTACCCCATAAACCCTGCACACACTGCACACATACACTACCCCATAAACCCACACTTGAAATACAAAAATGTATCCAGTTGCCCCGTTCACAGAAATGTGGCTTATGACGGACGCACTTGTGGCCTGGACACACATACAGTTTACACTGAGGTATTGCTGAGAAATAACTGTAAATGGGGCCACAGTCACAGAAAGCCACGGTCACATTCTCTGTCACTCATTTACAGTCTAAAGTTCCACTGCAGGAGAGTGGAGTAAAAACCCAAGCGCAGGGGTTAGACTAGACTGTGAAAAATCTGTGAACGGCCACGCAGCAAGCTTGGAACAACAAAAATATAATTATATTAAAACATCACTACCGTGAGCACCTTTTAAAAAAACTAACAAAAAAAGTTTTTGACAATTTCACTGCTAACAGTCAAGACAAAATTTTTTTTTTTTTTTTTACAACATCCTTTTTTTTTTGCAAAACCAATAGCTCAATTATGTGTTTCCTCAGTTGGTTTTCTCGTCGGTTCCAGGGCTTAGGCAGACTGCCAAGCACCAGGAAACCGGCAGCGCAGACCCTCCCCCAGTCAGCTGGGCCCAGCCTGTTAATGTCCATCAGGTATTTCTATCAGCGAGGGGAAGGAGCATTGTGCCTGTACCTCACTGGCCTTACAGTGACCAAACAGTGAGCAACAGTGATGCACAGGTCAGGGGTTTTAATACTCACACCCACCCGACCCGATATGAGAGCCAATCCGCATTGCCCGACCTGCAAAAATATGCTTTAATCAACCGCCCCAAACTAGCCCAACCCATAAGCCACCAACTTTGACAGAGAGAGGGGAAGGGAAGGTGGAAGGTGGACTACTAATGCACACACAATGTTTCTGTAAGTTATTAATAACTTACTTGGAGCACTGCTTTGTCACTTTTTGACCCACCCGCCTGAACCTGAGGTATTTTCTAGTAGGCTTACCCAATCCCGCCCTACCCGCCCTACCCGCAGGTTGTGGGTCGACCCCGCATCACTAGTGACCATGCAGTGGCCACGCAGTGACGACATTGTCAGCATGCAGTGGCCACGCAGTGACCACATCGTTAGAATGCAGTGGCCACACAGTGACCACATAGTTGGCATGCAGTGGCCGCAGAGTGACTGGACAGTGACCATGCATTGGCCACAGAGTGACTGCACAGTTAGCATGCAGTGGCCACACAGTGACTGCACAGTTAGCATGCAGTGGCCACACAGTGACTGCACAGTGACCATGCAGTGGCCACAGAGTGACTGCACAGTGACCATGCAGTGGCCACAGAGTGACCACATCGTTAGCATGCAGTGGCCACACAGTGACCACATAGAAGGCATGCAGTGGCCGCAGAGTGAGCGCACAGTGACAATGCAGTGGCCACACAGTGACCACATAGTTAGCATGCAGTGGCCACACAGTGACTGCACAGTGACCATGCAGTGGCCGCAGAGTGAGCGCAGTGACCTTGCAGTGGCCACACAGTGACTGCACAGTTAGCATGCAGTGGCCACAGAGTGAGCGCACAGTGACCTTGCAGTGGCCACACAGTGACTGCACAGTGACCATGCAGTGGCCGCAGAGTGAGCGCACAGTGACCTTGCAGTGGCCACACAGTGACTGCACAGGTCACAGGTCAGGCTGCGGGCTCTGAGACCGCATCACCTCAGTATCTCTGTCATTAGACACGGAGGGATTCGTTCTGATGATGATTCTGGTTTTCCTTCCTTTTATGTTCTTTTTGGTGTTTTGGTTTGTGTGTGGTTGGCCTTCTTTCTGTTTTATTTTTCCCTCCCCTTTATTTGGAGTTGGAGGAATTTTGTTTAGGGGGCTGTAGAAATGTTTAGAACAGATTTGTTATTAAAACAGGGTTTCAAAGTCAGTATCCCTCTGTTCCTCTCTTGCTCTCTCTCTCGTGCTTCCTCCTCCCCTCTGTATTTCTCTGCCTCCTGCTCTCTCTCTCTCTCTGTAACTGTGTAAAACATGTCTCAAAGATCAACAGCTGACATCCAAGAGATGAAGCCATGCTGACACGGGGGGGGGGGGGGGGGGAGGGGGAGGGGGGGGAAGGAAGAGCGGAGAGCAGGGCTGGGGGGAAGGGAGGGGAGACGAGAGGAGAGGTGAAGTGAACTGAAGTGAAGAAACAGAGAGGGAATGGGGTGGATGGTTTATACGAATGCAAAGAGCTGTGGCTTAAAATCACAGTGCCTGCAAAAAATAATTAACAAGAAAAAAAGAGAAACGGAGTAACCTTCTCCCTCCGCGTCATCTAGAGAGGAAATGTAAATAAAACACGCTCACACACCACACCGGAAACACCTGCAATGTGTTATCTTACACAGCTCTTCCTGGCTTTTACCCCTCTGAACCTCTGTCTCTCTTCTACCCATTCATCTCCCTGTCTCCTGCTCCTCGTCTGTGCTGCTTATTCACAATAAAGATTACAGGTGTAAAAGTGATAGATTCTATCAAACACACTAAGTGAAGTGCAGATTCAGTTTAATAAAACAGACGTTACACTACAACAGTGTTCTTTGGCTGTGTTATACTTCATTAGGGACGGGTATTTTTTTAAGTCTGTTTTGATTAAATAGCACATGTCTCTAAAGTTTGTTTTGATTAAACAGCATACACCTTAGAAAAAAAGTAAGGTTGGTATTCAATCAACAACTTTCCTCGCCTTTAACTCACAGTTAAAAGGAGAGTGCCCGGGGCCGCCGGGTGGCTAGACCCGTAAAGACGCTTGCTCTGAAAGCAAAGCGGGAGCTCCAGGAGTCCCAGTCACCATTGCAGGTTATGGCAGGTCCGCACTAGCGAGGCAGCAAATGGCCGAGCCTCACCTGATAACGAAAGGGGGATATTTGAATGGGCCTCATCGATCTCCGGCAGCCACGCCCGGTCTAGAGAATACGCTGGCCTTGTAATCCTCCAACAGTACGGGTATTATGTGGCTGGGTGGTTTAATTAAGCAGGAGTCTGGCATCATGTGATTCAGAAGAGTCATGTGCTCACCAGTCATGTGCCATTCAATCAAAATGCACTCAAACAAACTCCTCACTTTATGGCTATATGCCATTCAATCAAAATGCACTCAAACAAACTCCTCACTTTATGGCTATATGCCATTCAATCAAAATGCACTCAAACAAACTCCTCACTTTATGGCTATATGCCATTCAATCAAAATGCACTCAAACAAACTCCTCACTTTATGGCTATATGCCATTCAATCAAAATGGACTTCAGCCTTTTTAAGGGCATGCTACTTTACATTAGCATAAAAATGAGACACTTGCCTGACTCATTAACGAGTTCACGCTGCTGCGAATGACTCATTGACACATAGCGATGCGTATCTCGGATACTTATCTTAATAAAACTCACAGCTAGCATGCAGCACTCACGCACCCATCTGCCTGGCAGCAGCCTGCAGTCTGCATGACATCGCAGGCTACTACGCATACACAAGGGCATAAACCTTTATTACAGTACCCTGACCACCAGAAAGCAATTTTCATTTAAAAAAGGAGATTACAACACAGTTATAACCATACATACTCAATGCATTTCAGTATACAAAGTATTCAGAAGTTTTTTTGAACCCAACTTGTCTTAGAACATTCAACTCTATATGCAGTGCTGACTTAAAGAGGCGTTTTACTTCATAAAGGCGTCCAGCTCTGTGGGGTTCGTATATGTGCTGGAAGTTGGCTTTCCCAGGCTGTTTCATGTAACTTTCACTGTAAATTAGCAAGGGGCCTAACTGGACCGGTGCAAGACTCAGTTAATTCAGAGCGCTGTGTGAACAGAAAAAGATTCTACCAGACTTATGAGGACACACCAGAGGTCAGGAAACTGTAGATCTTAATGTGTGGGGCTGTGACAATGCCAAAACGTGAGGATGGGAATCATGGGAAACATCGCTAAAAGATTTACAGCTCTGAAATAAATAATCACATGGGCTTCTTTTGCACAATCTTACTTTTTAAATAGTACCAAATCAGGGATGAACCACATGGTGAACCTAGTGTCATGATTCCAACTTTTTATTTTTTAAACACAACTTTATTAAAACGCAACTTTAAGAGTGTTGCACTGGAATGCGAATGGTACAGAAATAACAGAAATAAGGATGCAGTCATATCGATCTTCCTCGTTATTGTGTTAGCTACACAACAGGAGGAACATAAGAACAATGTAACTCACAAAAACAGACACCCCTCAGATCACGACGGTACAACACAATGTAATGCGTCAGTCAAGAAATTTGGATGTTGTCCAGCTCTTTGCCATAATGTATGACACTGAACTTTTACTGCATACTTCCTGTTTTACAAGAAACTACAAAACAGACAACAAAAAGAACAAAAGGTACATTAAATTACCAAAAGGCTCAGGCCTAACTGTTTTTCATGTGAGAAAATGAAGCAACAGATACAGGGTAACGAGTTAAGGGCAGTGACCAGCTCTGACCAGTTTTCTGCGAAATACGACTAAAGACAAAGTTCAAAACTAACCGTGTTCTCAGCGGTGCATGCATACAGACACAGATAATTAACACAGCACATTTCCACTGCCATTCTATTCCAACCTGCTTTCCCTATGCTGTGAAGCTCTGATTAAGAAAAGTTAAACATATCTGAGTAATTAGTGGAATAGCTTGTTCTGTAATTACATGCTAATTCCCAGCTGATCCTGTGAGAATGTTGCCAGTATTTCATTAAGCTTTACAGCTAATTGCCCTGCTGGAAAAACACTGGCTTCACTGTTATGATGGAACTTTTTTCTCTCTCACACACACACACACACACACACACATTCAGAGACACACACACACACACACACACACACACACATAGAACCACAAAGACGCACACACATTCAGAGACACACACTCACACACATGCACATTCAGATACACAAAAACACGTGCACACACGTACACATGCGCACACACACACACACACACACACACACACACACGCACACACACACGCGCGCGTGCTGCTTCTCACAACAGGAACCGTGAGGAAGATAACACTCTGAAGTGAGAAAGTTGCTGAGTCGCGGGCACACACCAGGCCCAGTAAAACAGACTGTCATGCAGCACTGGTTGGCTGAAGCTGAGGAGGAGAGGTGAAATTTCCCATCCAGAGAGGAATGTCCCAAACCGCACTCCCACTGCACCAGCCTTCAGCCAAGGCACACCGAGGCAGAGCGCCAGCACTCTCCGCAACCACACTGATGGTGCCGACTAAAGGAGCGGCACAGTGGGGCTATCTGCTCTCAGCGACTTTAGCAGACACATCCAGCCAGAGGGTCATGGCCACAGGTCTGTGAGCAAGCCTCTCTGCTCCTCAACCAGACAAACAACATGGACTGTGGACCTTTTATGACCTGCCCAAATATGACAGTATTCTCCCTTATTTACATTCATGTAACCTTATTGATAATATATGAGGTGAACAATGGAATGGCATTGGGTCAGTAAGCTGCAGACAGAGAATGCTGTCCAGCCAGCCATGTCCTCTTCAACTGTTATTATTAATTTATTACATTGCTACATGTGTTTTTTTTTTGCGAGTTAAGGACTGCAATCTTTTACACTTGTTGATAGACTTAAGCGCTTCCTGAAGGTTGCTTTTAATTAGAAGCGTCTGCTAACATATAAAAATATAAATGGAAATGTTCAGCTAATGCAGTCTGCTGAGTTCAGCCAGTAAGCTGCGCAGGCGAATGCAGTCAGCCCTGCCCTGTCTGCTCTCTGTACAGCCAGTAAGCTGCGCAGGCGAATGCAGTCAGCCCTGCTCTGTCTGCTCTCTTTACAGTCAGTAAGCTGCGCACACGAACGCAGACAGTCCAGTAGGGAGGCATCGCAATGAAATTTCTGCTGAAGTGCTGAAACTGAAATTAAAGAATCATTTGGCTGAAAACCAAAAATGAAACTGGAAATCGAGTACTGGTATTTTCACTTATTTGCCAATTTTTTCAAATGAATAAACTGTCACAGGAGAATGCCAGAGAGCTGCGCAGATGAACGCAGTTAGGCCTGCCCTGTCTGCTCTTTGAACAGCCGGTGGGCTGCGCAGCCAAACGCAGTCAGCCCTGCCCTGTCTGCTCTTTGAACAGCCGGTGGGCTGCGCAGCCAAACGCAGTCAGCCCTGCCCTGTCTGCTCTTTGTACAGCCAGTGAGCTGCGCAACCAAATGCAGTTAGCCCTTCCCTATCTGCTCTTTGTACAGCTGCGCAGCCAAACGCAGTCAGCCAGGCTCTGGATCACACTGGCCAGCTGCCACAACCTCACTCTACACAGCCTAAACAGGAAACAGGGCTTATTGCAAATATTTCTGTTTCTTTTTTTATTT
This sequence comes from Albula glossodonta, assembly GCA_019788955.1. Lineage (NCBI taxonomy): Eukaryota > Metazoa > Chordata > Actinopteri > Albuliformes > Albulidae > Albula > Albula glossodonta. The sequence continues at coordinate 79,980 of JAFBMS010000535.1, read as the reverse complement.
GGCTTTTCAGTTTCAACAAGACGATTTATCATGTCCAAGCGCCGTGCGTTCCAGAACCACCTCAAGTAAATGAAGCAAAAATGGGGAAAAGGGTGATGGGATGAAGCAGCCGGGTTCTGCCAAAGGGGGCTGGACTCAGCTGCTCTGCTTCAGTGGGACTATGTGAGGTGGTCAGGATCAGTCTCTCTCTCTCTCTCTCTCTCTCTCTGTCTTCTCTCTCTCTCAGCCTGCTGCTCTCTCTCTCATTACATTACATTATAGTTATTTAGCTGACACTTTTACCCAAAGTGGCTTACAGCTGAAGGCTAACCAAGGGCAAGTCCCCCCTGGGAGCAGTGTGGGGTTAAGGGCCTTGCTCAAGGGCCCCAACAGCAATGGTGCTCTTGCTGTGGCTGGATTGGGACTTGAACCGCCAACCTCAGGGGTCCCAGTCATGTACCTCAGACACGAGACTATCTCTCTCTCCCTCCCTCAGCCTGCTGCTCTCTCATAGGAAGCATCCTGATCCTAAAACAGAGGCATGCCCTCAGGTGAGCTCTGTTACAGGTATGACACCTCAGGAGTGTTTCCTTACATTGTATACAAACTCACTCACACACCCAAAAGCACACACATGCGCGCGCATGCACACACACACAAACACGCATACACATTCCCACACAGACACAAACGCTAATAAAGACAGACATTGAGAGAGATCCTAACTAACCTGTCAGCTCCACTTAAGCAACAATAAAATGAACACATACAAAAAATGATTGTATCAATTGTATATAAAGTTTGTATTTAGTTTGACATTTCCAAAGCTCGTTACTGCTTTGCTACAGCAAGTAAAATAAAACATTTCTGGCCAGTGTTATCTGTATATCTGACCATTTTGTTCAGCTTAAAAAAAGGAAATCTGAATCAAGATAAGCTGTCAAAAAGCATCCCTCTTTAGATTGACAGCAGCTAGTGAACCCGCTAACATATCAAATGAAATCTGTTGCTATGATATGGGGGCCTGTTAATTCTGAGCAGGCTAGCAAACGTTAGGGTCTATGTCTTAAAATGTATCGCAACACAGTAAACACAAAGCTTTTACTTTGTAAATGATACAAATAATTGTTAATAAAAATAAATACCCAGTTCCCTCTTGTTTCTTAAGTTAAATGCAGCAGAAGGTTTCTGCATTTTCTAAGTCAGCCCGCCCGTACAGCTGAGAAACACTGCCTACAGATTCGCAGCTGGGACGAGGATGGTTCGCATCATGATCTATTTATAGCCGTGCGGCAGCTCTATTTTATCTCTTGCTCTTCTCGCTATCGTTTCCTGTTCCTCCTGCGGCACTGTCACTCTCCGGCGCCACTTCCTGCGATGAGGAGGATGTGGCTGACTCCTTCCTGTCTTGGGCTATTGCCTCGATACTTTTTCCTCATTCTCTGTCCTCGTCTCCTCGTCTACCTCATGAAACGCTAGGAGGAGCTAAGGGGACTGGGGAAGAAATATTTCATTTATGACACAACATAGAAAAACAAATGAAGCAAGTGTGGCATCCCTTTGTAAATAAGTACTCAATTTTCACAGATTCATTGCCTGCAAAGTAACTAAATTTAACTCATGCAACTTAAAGAAGACCGACGTAATCAACATTTTCGTGTGCCCTAATATGTAAGGTGTCCTGAGCTCCACATCCCACAGTCAAAGGGTTTAATGCTCACATCCTTTAAATTAGCCCAGCGACTACCCTGACGATTATCCAAGCGGCCAGCCTGTCCGACAAGCCTGTTGATTAGCCTTGCAACAGGCTGGCAAGATCGCTTTGCTAACAATCTGATATTTAGCATGGATACAGTCCTGAGCTCAGAGACTGACAGTTAGCCTAGCAATAGCTTTGCGCTCAAAACTCTAATGAGCAGTACCTCCTCACAGCTGACGCCCTAGCCTGCACTTCTACAGGCGAGCTCAGCTCTTCTTCTCCTGTCACTGTCTGCTATCACTTCCTCCACCCATTCACCACCTACTTTTCATGGTGTGGGCGCAGGAGGTCCAGAGATCCCCCTCTCTCTCTTCGTGGTTCATTTAAATGCGAAACAGGCCACAGCGTGAGGGGAAGAAAAAAAAAAAAAAACAGCGACAGTGTTGAACAACATCACATCCTGCATTACCACTGCCCTCAGCCAGCACAGAGCAGATGAGTCACACGTGTCCAATCTTACATTAAACATTAGATATCAAATATTAAACAAGGTTGAAAAGGTACAGTCAAAAGCTTTTTAGGCTTGTTTAGCAGCTGCTCTCGTTATATAAGTGCATGATGCGGCTCTGTACGGGACACGCTAATGGCTCGGCTCCACTCTGATTCAAATTCAGACGCCGCTTCGATGGAAGGATTAAATAACACTGTGCTGCTGAGGCACAGTGAAAGATTTCACGAGTGAGGAAAAGGCCAAAACAAAAACCAAGCGTTCACTTTTAATTCAGACTTTTTTTATTATCCGACAAAACCATTTCCATTTCTTTTTTTTTTTTTTTAACTGAGGGAGTGTGGTCATTTTAAAAACTATTATATTTGTACTGATATCATGTCTCAGGTGAAACTTCTGGTAGTGTGGGTCAGGTGCAGAGTGTGTATCTACAGGTGAGGAGGCACTGCAGCCCTCCAGGACCACGGTAGAGTAGCCCTGCAGGCACTGCGGCCCTCCAGGACCAGGGTAGAGTAGCCCTGCAGGCACTGTGGCCCTCCAGCACCGCGGTAGAGTAGCCCTGCAGGCACTGTGGCCCTCCAGGACCAGGGTAGAGTAGCCCTGCAGGCACTGTGGCCCTCCAGGACCAGGGTAGAGTAGCCCTGCAGGCACTGTGGCCCTCCGGGACCAGGGTAGAGTAGCCCTGCAGGCACTGTGGCCCTCCAGGAGAAGGGTAGAGTAGCCCTGCAGGCACTGTGGCCCTCCAGGACCACGGTAGAGTAGCCCTGCAGGCACTGCGGCCCTCCAGGACCAGGGTAGAGTAGCCCTGCAGGCACTGTGGCCCTCCAGCACCGCGGTAGAGTAGCCCTGCAGGCACTGTGGCCCTCCAGGACCAGGGTAGAGTAGCCCTGCAGGCACTGTGGCCCTCCAGGACCAGGGTAGAGTAGCCCTGCAGGCACTGTGGCCCTCCGGGACCAGGGTAGAGTAGCCCTGCAGGCACTGTGGCCCTCCAGGAGAAGGGTAGAGTAGCCCTGCAGGCACTGTGGCCCTCCAGGGTAGAGTAGCCCTGCAGGCACTGTGGACCTCCAGGACCAGGGTAGAGTAGCCCTGCAGGCACTGTGGACCTCCAGGACCAGGGTAGAGTAGCCCTGCAGACACTGTGGCCCTCCAGGACCAGGGTAGAGTAGCCCTGCAGGCACTGTGGACCTCCAGGACCAGGGTAGAGTAGCCCTGCAGGCACTGTGGACCTCCAGGACCAGGGTAGAGTAGCCCTGCAGACACTGTGGCCCTCCAGGACCAGGGTAGAGTAGCCCTGCAGGCACTGCGGCCCTCCAGGACCAGGGCAGAGTAGCCCTGCAGGCACTGTGGCCCTCCAGGACCAGGGTAGAGTAGCCCTGCAGGCACTGTGGCCCTCCAGCACCACGGTAGAGTAGATTCTACCCTCCAGGAGAAGGGTAGAATCTCCTTGCTCTGAGACACACAGGTGGAGGCAGACACACTCACCCTGACGAAGTTGTCCGGAAAGAGGCCCCTCCGCCCGTCCACCTCGCCCTCCCACCAGCCTCCATCATCCTTCCTGATGTTGCTGATGATGTCACCTACAGCGATGGTCAACTCGTCATCGTGCTGAGCCTTATAGTCAAACTCCACTATGGCCTCCACTGCGAGGGGAGAGAGGGTCAGAGGTCAGCTTCATCCACAACTCACATGCTCTAACTGTGAGACCAGCCAATCCAGGGACATTGGGCGCAATTCAATCAAACGCACTTAGCGCTGTATTTTAACTTTAGCTCATTCGTATAAGCCACACAGCACAAGTGCATTTAGGGTCTGCCCAATTCACTTTTGTGAGCTACATGGCAGTAAGTTGGAACAAAACTGCAGGCACAAGTATCAAAGGTGTCAAATTCGATGTAAGGGTGGCCTGGGCACAACATGCTATGGAGGGAACAAGGTATGACCCCCCCAGTCCCTTTAAAATCCACCTGCAGATGCACTTGGGCAGACTGTCAGTTTTACATCCCCAAGTAAAAATCTGTGTGATAAAACTGGAAAATAATTTTGCTGGAGTGAGGTGTTTTATAGCTCATACAATCATTCTTACACTATATTTCCTCGTCCCATATCCTATTTGCAGCTATCAGAATGTATAAATGAAATATATGATGCTGGTGAATGCAGTGACAGGCATGCGAAACACCCCCAGGATTCACCATGGCTTACATGTGATGGAGAAACAGTTGCACATGGGTAAACATAAACAATTCTGAATTTGAGTTTTTCCACTTCCTGTTCTTTTTTTGTGGTGACACTATGCTTGAATTTCTCATCCAAAAGTCAGTAAAACAAAAACATGACACAAAGAAAGACCTACACAACCGGCGAACGATGAGAATGAGTGGTGGTGAGTTTATTTAGCTAGCTTCTTCTGAGCTAGACTGTGTTTCTTTTTAATTCATAAATACAGTAGTATAGGCCCTGAAAGAGACTGAAGTCTGTTTTGATTGAACTGCATTTGTCTTTCGAGAGACTCATTTTTCAGACTTCTCACGTTTGGACAATTTGTTCTGGAACGGACTTTATTCACCTCCTTGCCACGGCTCATTGAGACAAGAATGAAAGCATAAACACCCCTTGACCTGCAACGGTAAACTAGGACCATCGAGATGTTTTGGGCTCAACTGCAACCGAAACCTATCTCAAACCCGACCAGTATTATGTGTTTACTCAATAGAATCACAAGAGAAGTTTTTTTTTCAGAACTAGAATCAGGCTGGAGATTGCTTGGTTCCAACACCAATGGGAACACCAGGCAAAATGGGACAGGGTTCGACCATAAGCTTGGTTTTGGAACTGATCTCCCAACGTGAGCAGTCTGAAAATGCCTGATTCAAGTAAAGAGCATCAGCAGAGCTAGTGAGCTTGTGAGTCAGTGATACAGTGTTTAACAGTGTTCACAGAGAGTGATATACACACACAGACACTCATACACAAGATCACACACACACACACACACACCCACACAAGCGCGTGCACACACACACACACACACAAACACACACACACACGCACACACACACACACACACACAAACACAAAAGCACACACACACACACACACAAGCTCACACACATATTCAATCACTCACACACACACACACATACACACACACACAGACACACATATTCAATCACTCACACACAAACACACACAAGCACACACAGACACACACACGCGCACACACACACAAGCGTGCGCGCACAGACACTCACACACACGCACGCACGCGTGGGCTGCTCTGCACCAATTATCAACCACAGCTCTTTCTCCACAGACCAGGTAACACAGATACGCTAGACAGTTATGAGGTGACTTTGGACAGCGTTTCCTTGGTAACAGTAAGCCAAATTTGGGGATTTTTTGTTTGTTTCCCTGGCAACGAGACATGCTCAGATCAGTTTTCCCACGGACTTCCCCCACAGGCAGATGCCACAAGGTGGTATTCACAGTGAGAGACGACTGAGAAAGGGAGATGGAGGAGAGTGAGCACTACCTCCCTCACCCTCCCTGCCACCCTAAAGTTCACTGAGAGACAGGAAGTGTGACTCAGCCTCAGACCCACACTTCCTGTTGAGGCAGTAAAAGCAGAATATGTAGCAGGCTGGAGGGACCGTCAGACTCCTCAGCAGCCAGCGGAATCAGGCTCTGTTACCGTCCCCATCGTGTTCGCTGCTCTCTGTTACCGTCCCCATCGTGTTCACTGCTCTCTGTTACCGTCCCCATCGTGTTCACTGTTCACTGCTCTCTGTTACCGTCCCCATCGTGTTCGCTGCTCTCTGTTACCGTCCCCATCGTGTTCACTGCTCTCTGTTACCGTCCCCATCGTGTTCACTGCTCTCTGTTACCGTCCCCATCGTGTTCACTGCTCTCTGTTACCGTCCCCATCGTTTCCACTGCTCTCTGTTACCGTCCCCATCGTGTTCACTGCTCTCTGTTACCGTCCCCATCGTGTTCACTGCTCTCTGTTACCGTCCCCATCGTGTTCACTGCTCTCTGTTACCGTCCCCATCGTGTTCACTGCTCTCTGTTACCGTCCCCATCGTGTTCACTGCTCTCTGTTACCGTCCCCATCGTGTTCACTGCTCTCTGTTACCGTCCCCATCGTGTTCACTGCTCTCTGTTACCGTCCCCATCGTGTTCGCTGCTCTCTGTTACCGTCCCCATCGTGTTCACTGCTCTCTGTTACCGTCCCCATCGTGTTCACTGCTCTCTGTTACCGTCCCCATCGTGTTCACTGCTCTCTGTTACCGTCGCCACAGCAATGCAACAAGAGCACAGTCACTGCCAACCACCTGGGGCTCGAAAAGGCTCCATGCTCAGCACAGAGAGAGAGAGAGAGAGAGAGAGAGAGAGAGAGAGAGAGGGAAGAGTGGGGGGGATGGGACAGACAGAGAGAGAAAGGTGAGAGGAAGGGAGAGAGAGAAGGTATGAGAGAGGGAGAGATACTGAAAGAGTGACAGAGACCCAACACTGTCCGTATAGATTATGTGAATAATGACAATACCTCCACTCTGCCCTGGTGTTATTCCATGGGGGCGGGGCAGGTGGTGGGCGGTTTACCGGAATCTGCCAGGGCCAAACAGCTGAATTCCTGCAGCCTGAGAGCGCATTACTGAGCCATCTGACCACTAATGCGCACAGCAATGCGCTGAATTCCCAGCGCTGTCAGGTGACCCCTCTACACCAGCTCCTGGGCCACATGACATCAGCGGGTACCAGGGTTCATTTTGCTTGCAGCGTGCTTTTTGCAGCTTTGCACAGATCCAAGTCCTGAGACCCCCCTGAGCAAGCCTCGGACGACCGTGGCCAGGAAAAGTGCGTGCGTGCATATGAGAGTGTGTGTGTGCGGGTGAGTGTGTTTGCATGCATGCATATGTGAGTGTGTGTGCGTGCATATGAGAGTGTGTGTATGTGTGTGCGGGTATGAGTGTGCGTGCATATGTGAGTGTGTGTGCGTGCATATGAGAGTGTGTGTGTGGGTGAGTGAGCTTGCATGCATGCATATGTGAGTGTGTGTGCGTGTGTGCGGGTGAGTGTGTGTGTGTGCGGGTATGAGTGTGCGTGCATGCATGCCTGTCTGTGTGTGAGTGAGAGTCGGTTTGTCACATTAAACCTGCTAAACGCAGCTTTCAGTCACCACTAAAAGCTGCATTTAGCTAGATGTAGCTGATATGTTTGCATTGAACGTTTGCATTTAATAGATTCACGTTTTCACATTTAACACATTATATCATTGTCCAAAGTAGAAAGGACATTAAACTGATATTTTCATAGAGCATGAGAGATTACCAGATTTTTATCAGCATGTGCAAAAGGAGACATCATTTCACCATCATCCACTTTAGCCAGAGGACGCCGTTCATTTTTCACGTCCGTGAGGTTTCGAACACAATGTTCCCATATTTGTGGCAATATTATGATTCAGAAGTAATAAACACTTTGGTTTCCTGTTACTAGAGTGGTTGCCATTTTGTTGTGCTTTTAGGTAAAACCAGTGGGCTGCCACACGTCACTGCTGCAAAAAAAGTCCCCACCCCCTCAATCTTCATGAGCTCTCAGAATACGCAGTCAGAAGAGGAGGTCTGAAACCAGTTCACCTCCAGTCATAACAAACAGGGCTGCTCTGGAGGTAAAAACAGTGCAGAGAACCCAGATGTGTGACACAGCAGACACACACACACAGACACAGTCTCACAGTCACACACACACACACACACACACACACACACACACACACACACACACAGTCACACACACACAAACACACACAGTCTCACAGTCACACACACACAGGCACACACACTCTCTCTCACACACACACACACACAAACACACACACACACCCACATACACTCACTCGCATACACAAACTTACACACACACACTCACACATATACACACACACACAGGAGTTCAGTGCTGCACTCTGCTCAAGCAGACAGTGGAACTCTGGATGTAAATTGTTTTCTTTGCACATATGAATCGACACAATTGCTTGGAGAACCATGCAAGATGCAGCACAGGCAGCCCAAGACCCCTGCTATCTGCACTGCGGGGCTGAGTCCCAGGGCCTGCAGCAAGACCCCTGCTATCTGCACTGTGGGGCTGAGTCCCAGGGCCTGCAGCAAGACCCCTGCTATCTGCACTGTGGGGCTGAGTCCCAGGGCCTGCAGCAAGACCCCTGCTATCTGCACTGTGGGGCTGAGTTCCAGGGCCTGCAGCAAGACCCCTGCTATCTGCACTGCGAGGCTGAGTCCCAGGGCCTGCAGCAAGACCCCTACTATCTGCACTGTGGGGCTGAGTCCCAGGGCCTGCAGCAAGACCCCTGCTATCTGCACTGCGGGGCTGAGTCCCAGGGCCTGCAGCAAGACCCCTGCTATCTGCACTGTGGGGCTGAGTCCCAGGGCCTGCAGCAAGACCCCTACTATCTGCACTGTGGGGCTGAGTCCCAGGGCCTGCAGCAAGACCCCTGCTATCTGCACTGCGGGGCTGAGTCCCAGGGCCTGCAGCAAGACCCCTGCTATCTGCACTGCGGGGCTGAGTCCCAGGGCCTGCAGCAAGACCCCTGCTATCTGCACTGCGGGGCTGAGTCCCAGGGCCTGCAGCAAGACCCCTGCTATCTGCACTGCTGGGCTGAGTTCCAGGGCCTGCAGCAAGACCCCTGCTATCTGCACTGTGGGGCTGAGTCCCAGGGCCTGCAGCAAGACCCCTACTATCTGCACTGCGGGGCTGAGTCCCAGGCCTGCAGCAAGACCCCTGCTATCTGCACTGCGGGGCTGAGTCCCAGGGCCTGCAGCAAGACCCCTGCTATCTGCACTGCGGGGCTGAGTCCCAGGGCCTGCAGCAAGACCCCTGCTATCTGCACTGCGGGGCTGAGTCCCAGGGCCTGCAGCAAGACCCCTGCTATCTGCACTGTGGGGCTGAGTCCCAGGGCCTGCAGCAAGACCCCTACTATCTGCACTGCGGGGCTGAGTCCCAGGGCCTGCAGCAAGACCCCTGCTATCTGCACTGCGGGGCTGAGTCCCAGGGCCTGCAGCAAGCTGGGAAAAATCCTCCTGTTATGGTAACAGCAGCCATGAGGCATCGTTTTTGAACGCGTAAGCGTCGCCGCAAATCTACAGCCCACTTTCTTTATCTGTGATGCCAGAGAGCAGCCTGCAGGCACGACGCACAGATGCAGACCCAAACTCAGGGACGCTCATGGACCTCATCACTTACTTACAACATCTCTGGTCATGAGACATTTTTCAGGGTGATTTTTCTTAAAGGAAAACAAGGTGGCGAAGAGTGAAGAAGAGGGCAGTTATTCGGTGAAATCAATCAAATCTAATCTAGGATTAACTTCTGAGTAGTAAACCATCAAAGCAGCAGCTCAAAACAATAATACAGTTATAATATAGTATATGATATAGACATGATCCCACAATCACACGCAACTTATCTTCATGGTTTACAACCTTTACAGGTTGGTCAGGAGTCATTGGGGATCTTTCCCAGGTGAGAGGAGATGTACGTTATGTTCCTAACATCAAAATAAATGAATATCTTTTATGATTAGATTAGCCCTTTGGCTTGTACAATGAATTCTAAACGCAGACAAATCATGCACACCAGAACTGGTGCAAGTATACTCAACACAGGCAGGGACACAATAAGATGACAATAAATATTACAAATGAATTGAACTGACTTATGGCAATGTGAATCCTGTCAATCATTAACTTCAGCCAGCATATTTTCAGAAGAAACATACACCCAGTAATAAACAAATCAATATACCTGAATACCAGTAACATGCTGATTTTGAAACACACGCAACATGCTATAATTCGACATTTAAAAAATATATCCCTCTTAAATTTGTCATCCATATGTCCGGGAATAATTCCTCAGGGGAATTACGGCCTAGAATGACGCAGGACTTTGATGAGGCTGGCGGGGGTCCCCCTAAAGAGTCCACTCAGCAGAGACAGCGCTGTTATGCATCAGGAATGCTTCTGAAGCAGCAGATCGTTTTCCCCGCCCGGGCCGCTCAGTGCCGAGCATCGTGGAGGGCAGTGCGTGGGCTGCTTTCCACTGCAGCCTCCGCCCTTCATACCATCATCAGTTCAATCGTTTGTTAAATTGTCCATGTGCGCTTTCGCACAACGCACATTAAGTTAAATGAGCTATTTGTGTTGCATAAATACCAGCCGTTACTAATATTCTGCATGGACAGTTACATATAGCACAAGGCTGAGTAACTGAATGATATGGAATGAAAAGCTGCACGCCCATGGGCCCTCCGTGGCACTGGGTTTGACACCACTGGCCCAAACGGCCACCATCACTTAAAATATACTTTTTTTAAGTTGCTATGGATACAGGGGTCTGCTAATGAGTGACAGAAAGACCTCCTGAGTGACCTCCACTGCCAGCATGAGAACCCCCCCCCTTCTCTGTGACATTTATCTGTGTCTCCATTGGGCCTTTGTGCAGATCTGTGCATATCTGCGCAGGCAGCTCCTGTGTGTGGGCCCAGCAAGACTCTGTCTCCTCTCTTTGATTCTGCGCATATCTGCACATGCCTGCACAGGCAGCTCCTGTGTGTGGACCCGGCAGGGCACCATCTCCTCTCATTGATGCCCCGCTGTTCTGCAAGTGCAGCCCTGTCTGCGCAGCCGTCTCCAGTGGACTCACAGCTCAGCTGCAGGAGCTGGCTCACAGTAATCCCCCTGCGCAGCTCAAACGCAGATTAACGCTAAATGGAACGTTACTGTGGCACTGAGTGAAAGGGCCTCAGGGCTAAAACACACCACCAGCAAAGAGATTTACTGACTCTAACTGCCGAACACCATGAAACAGGCCACCCTCGAACCTCCATCACTACCCCGCTGTACAATCCTCACTAACACGATTACCTCCACTGTCCTTAGACTCATTTACAATGCGCTGTCCTCGTCAAGCTAAGTGCAGTTAACAAGCAATATAATATCCTTTCAAACAATTTAAAAAAATGTTTGCTATGCTTGCCTTGCTAATTTACACAGCGCTATCCGTATAAATCTTATATACTGTGCTACCTTACCCAGATAGCGTCTTTCATTTCGCCAGAGCCCTACATACATTACTCACATCAGACTCCTTCAGCAGACACTCAAACTCAGAGCTAATGACAGGTCGCGGTCGCTTAGGTGTACCCCACCTGATCATCATGAGAAATAAAGACACACCTGAGTGGAAGTTTAAGGGCATGACATCACCGAGCGTGACATGGCTTTGCACTGGTTGGCCATATATTTTTTTCCTTCTTCTTCTGCTTCTTCTTCTTCAAAACTGTTCTTCGTCATTAAGGCAGGCTACGCTTTCACCCCATCCATGCATTTTTGCTCACTCTACCGTATCGTTAGCATCTAGAAATAGACACCGAGTGCTCGGAGTGATGTGTGATGAGAAGTCAGTGGATGAGTTTGTGTGCGGCCTTCAAATGCAGAAGCACAACTAAAAGGGCAGCTGCTCAGGGGGAACACAGGTGGGGATGGGAGTATGAAATGAAACAGAGCCCTCGCCATTTTATTACATACACGCTGGCACCAATCACCCTGCAGGAAGCTTCAGCGAGAAGAATTAGTAATACATTTTCCGGAATTGAGGCTAAGGACAGACGTTTTTGTTGCTGTTGCTGGGCCGAACTGTCTGGTATTTGTTTGTGTATTAGTACTTTTGTTTTTGTGGTTTTCATGTGTGTAAGTAAACCTATTTGGACATTTTGAGCATTTTTGGCATTGGTAGTTGGTCCAATGGGAGACCTCCACGTGGGTGCTGCTGATCTGGAGAGATCTACTGCGCTCGGAACACTGTCACAGAATTCAGAAGATCCAAATCTGCCCCAAAAGTGACGAAGTGGAAAATTTTCTGGAGTCTTTTAGAGTAGAACCAATACTTCAACAGACACATTAAAAAATAATTACTCATATTTAATATTTCAAACTTAGCATTCCAAGATTTACTTTACCATGGTGACTGTGTTCATAGAAATAGTGTAAATCTCATAAACTGGGACATGATTCATTTTTAATTTTCCAAAATGTCGAAATGTTGCTACCCCTGGCAGAGTCCAAGATGCGCCATGACCCTCTTGCTCCGCTGTCCTCCACTTCACTCTTCCCTCCTCTCTCTGCTCCAGGCTCCTGTATGGGTCCTCAGCTGCCTTAGCTGCATGCAGCCCAGCCTGGCTCCCTGGTTCTGCTGGTTCCGGTCCGTAACAAATGCTGGACTCTACCGGCTGCATTTTGCACACTAAACCATCTGCACTGACATGCTACCCTGTTTAACTTACTGAGACTGCCTGGTGCCCACCTGAGGCAGATTGGCTTCCCCTCTAAGCCAGGTTCTGGTCACAGTTTCTTCCCTCTAGCCATGGAGTTTTTCCTTACCACTGTCACCCTAGGTTTAACCTGGGGCAGGCCGTGACTGGTGCTCTCAGTCCCAGGTTCATTGGTATAAGTAACGCTTCTTTGTAACAATGCTTTGCAAAAGGCACGACACAAATAAACAGAACTTAACAGACACTGTGAGAAGCAGGTGGCAAACAGCACGCTTTAAATGTCTGATTTCAGTGTGAACGGAAGAAGCCGAGCTGCAGAACTTCGACCGCTGTTGCAGAAAGGGGAACTGAACTCTGCAACATCCTCCTCACACCCCCTCCCTGCCCCACACAGAACACAAAAAACCGCTCCAGCCTGTTCCCTTCTGCAGTTACAGTCAGAGGCGGATGCCCACATGCTCCTGGGCCCCACAGCACCAATCAGAACAATCAGACAGAAATGTCACCTACACAGCAGAACTGGCACACCCTGACATGCACCGGTGCCTGCTCGCAGATGGAATCTTGCGGACTTAAAGATCGACTGGTTATCCCACGCCACTATCAAATCTGCAGTAACAAATGGAACTGCTCTTGATTAAGCTCCTTTTTTTTGTGGACGCAAAAAAGGAAACCATTGAACCAAAAACAAGTCAAGCTTTGTGCACCTGAAATACTATCAGGATCAGACAAAAGGGCGGGGCCTATCTTTTGCATTCCAGGCTGATCAGATTTAACTTCCCCTTGACAGAAGGAACAGTTCAGTTGTTGCCATTCATTTGGTATGAGGCTCGCATTCAGGCCGGTCAGATGAAGCTCCTGACATTCAGTTAAATCCCTTCACAAGCCTACAAGAACAAGAACAAATTAACACAACACAGTTATGAATATTTGAACTGCCAATGACCAGATCACAAGGCAATTGCCTTACCCACTGCATCAGCAGTATCCGGGCAAAGATGGGGATAAAGATGTGAGCTGTCTGTGGACACCACTCTCACTCAATTTCAATAGCTAATTACTATTTTGCCAACCAGACAAGCTTATGCCTGAGCTGCATGTAAACTCACTTTGAAGAGAATGGATGATTACTGGTGCCAAGCAAAGAAATCACAGGTTTGATCGTGGAAAGTATGATTTGTTTATAATTTAATGCTTGTGTTTTTGCATTTGTGATAATAAAAATAGATCTTCAATACCCACTTAGCAAAACCAAGATTACATGCTTCAACCACACCTGACATAAGTTACTCGACAAAACCAGCTGAAACTGTAGCATATGATAGTGAAGCTGTAGTGTGCAATACTGAACCTGAAGTGTGTGATAGTGAAGCTTTTGCATGTGATAGTGAAGCTGTAGTGTGCAATACTGAAGCTGAAGTGTGTGATAGTGAAGCTTTTGCATGTGATAGTGAAGCTGTAGTGTGCAATACTGAAGCTGAAGTGTGTGATAGTGAAGCTTTTGCATGTGATAGTGAAGCTGTAGTGTGCAATACTGAAGCTGAAGTGTGTGATAGTGAAGCTTTTGCATGTGATAGTGAAGCTGTAGTGCGCAATACTGAACCTGAAGTGTGTGATAGTGAAGCTTTTGCATGTGATAGTGAAGCTGGAGTGCGCAATACTGAAGCTGAAGTGTGTGATAGTGAAGCTTTTGCATGTGATAGTGAAGCTGGAGTGTGCAATACTGAAGCTGAAGTGTGTGATAGTGAAGCTTTTGCATGTGATAGTGAAGCTGTAGTGCGCAATACTGAAGCTGAAGTGTGTGATAGTGAAGCTTTTGCATGTGATAGTGAAGCTGTAGTGTGCAATACTGAACCTGAAGTGTGTGATAGTGAAGCTTTTGCATGTGATAGTGAACCTGTAGTGCGCAATACTGAAGCTGAAGTGTGTGATAGTGAAGCTTTTGCATGTGATAGTGAAGCTGGAGTGTGCAATACTGAACCTGAAGTGTGTGATAGTGAAGCTTTTGCATGTGATAGTGAAGCTGTAGTGCGCAATACTGAACCTGAAGTGTGTGATAGTGAAGCTTTTGCATGTGATAGTGAAGCTGGAGTGTGCAATACTGAACCTGAAGTGTGTGATAGTGAAGCTTTTGCATGTGATAGTGAAGCTGGAGTGTGCAATACTGAAGCTGAAGTGTGTGATAGTGAAGCTTTTGCATGTGATAGTGAAGCTGTAGTGTGCAATACTGAACCTGAAGTGTGTGATAGTGAAGCTTTTGCATGTGATAGTGAAGCTGTAGTGCGCAATACTGAAGCTGAAGTGTGTGATAGTGAAGCTTTTGCATGTGATAGTGAAGCTGTAGTGCGCAATACTGAAGCTGAAGTGTGTGATAGTGAAGCTTTTGCATGTGATAGTGAAGCTGTAGTGTGCAATACTGAACCTGAAGTGTGTGATAGTGAAGCTTTTGCATGTGATAGTGAAGCTGTAGTGTGCAATACTGAAGCTGAAGTGTGTGATAGTGAAGCTTTTGCATGTGATAGTGAAGCTGGAGTGTGCAACACTGAACCTGAAGTGTGTGATAGTGAAGCTTTTGCATGTGATAGTGAAGCTGTAGTGTGCAATACTGAAGCTGAAGTGTGTGATAGTGAAGCTTTTGCATGTGATAGTGAAGCAGTAGTGTGCAATACTGAACCTGAAGTGTGTGATAGTGAAGCTTTTGCATGTGATAGTGAAGCTGTAGTGTGCAATACTGAAGCTGAAGTGTGTGATAGTGAAGCTTTTGCATGTGATAGTGAAGCTGTAGTGTGCAATACTGAACCTGAAGTGTGTGATAGTGAAGCTTTTGCATGTGATAGTGAAGCTGGAGTGTGCAATACTGAACCTGAAGTGTGTGATAGTGAAGCTTTTGCATGTGATAGTGAAGCTGTAGTGTGCAATACTGAACCTGAAGTGTGTGATAGTGAAGCTGAAGTGTGCAATACTGAAGCTGAAGTGTGTGATAGTGAAGCTTTTGCATGTGATAGTGAAGCTGGAGTGTGCAATACTGAACCTGAAGTGTGTGATAGTGAAGCTGTAGTGTGCAATACTGAACCTGAAGTGTGTGATAGTGAAGCTGTAGTGTGCAATACTGAACCTGAAGTGTGTGATAGTGAAGCTTTTGCATGTGATAGTGAAGCTGGAGTGTGCAATACTGAAGCTGAAGTGTGTGATAGTGAAGCTTTTGCATGTGATAGTGAAGCTGGAGTGTGCAATACTGAACCTGAAGTGTGTGATAGTGAAGCTTTTGCATGTGATAGTGAAGCTGTAGTGTGCAATACTGAACCTGAAGTGTGTGATAGTGAAGCTTTTGCATGTGATAGTGAAGCTGGAGTGTGCAATACTGAAGCTGAAGTGTGTGATAGTGAAGCTTTTGCATGTGATAGTGAAGCTGGAGTGTGCAATACTGAAGCTGAAGTGTGTGATAGTGAAGCTTTTGCATGTGATAGTGAAGCTGTAGTGCGCAATACTGAACCTGAAGTGTGTGATAGTGAAGCTTTTGCATGTGATAGTGAAGCTGTAGTGCACAATACTGAACCTGAAGTGTGTGATAGTGAAGCTTTTGCATGTGATAGTGAAGCTGGAGTGTGCAATACTGAACCTGAAGTGTGTGATAGTGAAGCTTTTGCATGTGATAGTGAAGCTGGAGTGTGCAATACTGAACCTGAAGTGTGTGATAGTGAAGCTTTTGCATGTGATAGTGAAGCTGTAGTGTGCAATACTGAACCTGAAGTGTGTGATAGTGAAGCTTTTGCATGTGATAGTGAAGCTGTAGTGTGCAATACTGAACCTGAAGTGTGTGATAGTGAAGCTTTTGCATGTGATAGTGAAGCTGGAGTGTGCAATACTGAAGCTGAAGTGTGTGATAGTGAAGCTTTTGCATGTGATAGTGAAGCTGGAGTGTGCAATACTGAAGCTGAAGTGTGTGATAGTGAAGCTTTTGCATGTGATAGTGAAGCTGTAGTGCGCAATACTGAACCTGAAGTGTGTGATAGTGAAGCTTTTGCATGTGATAGTGAAGCTGTAGTGTGCAATACTGAACCTGAAGTGTGTGATAGTGAAGCTTTTGCATGTGATAGTGAAGCTGTAGTGTGCAATACTGAAGCTGAAGTGTGTGATAGTGAAGCTTTTGCATGTGATAGTGAAGCTGGAGTGTGCAATACTGAACCTGAAGTGTGTGATAGTGAAGCTGTAGTGTGCAATACTGAACCTGAAGTGTGTGATAGTGAAGCTTTTGCATGTGATAGTGAAGCTGTAGTGCGCAATACTGAACCTGAAGTGTGTGATAGTGAAGCTTTTGCATGTGATAGTGAAGCTGGAGTGTGCAATACTGAACCTGAAGTGTGTGATAGTGAAGCTTTTGCATGTGATAGTGAAGCTGTAGTGTGCAATACTGAAGCTGAAGTGTGTGATAGTGAAGCTTTTGCATGTGATAGTGAAGCTGTAGTGTGCAATACTGAAGCTGAAGTGTGTGATAGTGAAGCTTTTGCATGTGATAGTGAATGTGCAATACTGATAGTGTGCAATACTGAACCTGAAGTGTGTGATAGTGAAGCTTTTGCATGTGATAGTGAAGCTGTAGTGCGCAATACTGAACCTGAAGTGTGTGATAGTGAAGCTTTTGCATGTGATAGTGAAGCTGTAGTGCGCAATACTGAAGTTGAAGTGTGTGATAGTGAAGCTTTTGCATGTGATAGTGAAGCTTTAGTGTGCAATACTGAACCTGAAGTGTGTGATAGTGAAGCTTTTGCATGTGATAGTGAAGCTGTAGTGTGCAATACTGAAGCTGAAGTGTGTGATAGTGAAGCTTTTGCATGTGATAGTGAAGCTGGAGTGTGCAACACTGAACCTGAAGTGTGTGATAGTGAAGCTTTTGCATGTGATAGTGAAGCTGTAGTGTGCAATACTGAAGCTGAAGTGTGTGATAGTGAAGCTTTTGCATGTGATAGTGAAGCAGTAGTGTGCAATACTGAACCTGAAGTGTGTGATAGTGAAGCTATAGTGTGCAATACTGAACCTGAAGTGTTTGATAGTGAAGCTTTTGCATGTGATAGTGAAGCTGTAGTGTGCAATACTGAACCTGAAGTGTGTGATAGTGAAGCTTTTGCATGTGATAGTGAAGCTGTAGTGTGCAATACTGAAGCTGAAGTGTGTGATAGTGAAGCTTTTGCATGTGATAGTGAAGCTGTAGTGTGCAATACTGAACCTGAAGTGTGTGATAGTGAAGCTGTAGTGTGCAATACTGAAGCTGAAGTGTGTGATAGTGAAGCTTTTGCATGTGATAGTGAAGCTGGAGTGTGCAATACTGAACCTGAAGTGTGTGATAGTGAAGCTGTAGTGTGCAATAGTGAACCTGAAGTGTGTGATAGTGAAGCTGTAGTGTGCAATACTGAACCTGAAGTGTGTGATAGTGAAGCTTTTGCATGTGATAGTGAAGCTGTAGTGTGCAATACTGAACCTGAAGTGTGTGATAGTGAAGCTTTTGCATGTGATAGTGAAGCTGTAGTGTGCAATACTGAAGCTGAAGTGTGTGATAGTGAAGCTTTTGCATGTGATAGTGAAGCTGGAGTGTGCAATACTGAAGCTGAAGTGTGTGATAGTGAAGCTTTTGCATGTGATAGTGAAGCTGTAGTGTGCAATACTGAACCTGAAGTGTGTGATAGTGAAGCTTTTGCATGTGATAGTGAAGCTGTAGTGTGCAATACTGAAGCTGAAGTGTGTGATAGTGAAGCTTTTGCATGTGATAGTGAAGCTGTAGTGTGCAATACTGAAGCTGAAGTGTGTGATAGTGAAGCTTTTGCATGTGATAGTGAAGCTGTAGTGTGCAATACTGAAGCTGAAGTGTGTGATAGTGAAGCTTTTGCATGTGATAGTGAAGCTGGAGTGTGCAATACTGAAGCTGAAGTGTGTGATAGTGAAGCTGTAGTGTGCAATACTGAACCTGAAGTGTGTGATAGTGAAGCTTTTGCATGTGATAGTGAAGCTGGAGTGTGCAATACTGAACCTGAAGTGTGTGATAGTGAAGCTTTTGCATGTGATAGTGAAGCTGTAGTGTGCAATACTGAACCTGAAGTGTGTGATAGTGAAGCTTTTGCATGTGATAGTGAAGCTGTAGTGTGCAATACTGAACCTGAAGTGTGTGATAGTGAAGCTTTTGCATGTGATAGTGAAGCTGTAGTGTGCAATACTGAAGCTGAAGTGTGTGATAGTGAAGCTTTTGCATGTGATAGTGAAGCTGGAGTGTGCAATACTGAACCTGAAGTGTGTGATAGTGAAGCTTTTGCATGTGATAGTGAAGCTGTAGTGTGCAATACTGAAGCTGAAGTGTGTGATAGTGAAGCTTTTGCATGCGACACTGAAGCTGTGGAGTCTGACACTGAAGCTAGGCTTCATGGGAAACCTGCCTACAAGACATCCTACTCAGCAAAGGATACACATGAATCTGGCCAATAAAGAGACATCTTTCTAAAGATCTGACCAATAAAGAGATGTCTTTTTAAAACTCAGACCAACAAGAAAACATCTTTCAGCACATTTTTGGCCCAAAGGGGCATGCCTTTTGTGGCAAATATAAAGCAATATACTGTACAATTCATAAAGGAGCCAGAGGTTCATGGGCGGTGGCTGCGAGCCAACGGCAAAATGCATATTGCAGAATTGACAGCTTTACATTTTCTCAGTAAATTTTTAAATTTACTCAGTAAATACAACTAATTAATCCTTAATATATCCTTAATATGTGTATTCAAAACAAGGCCTGTTTCATATGTGAGCAGTGGTAATGCTATGATATTAGCTAAAGTTACATTCTGATTTAGTCCCCCTCTCCCACGGTGATTGAATTGGCCATCCCCGTGTTTTGTCCCCGGTAGGATGAGTGACGCTAGCAGTTGATCCGAGGCTGACTGCTCACCATATGTTTCGGGGAATCCGATGCTGTGATGTCACTCAGGACTCTCAGCAAGAGAAAAGCGTCTCTGTTAGGCCTGTTCGGTCGCACATTCTCTAACTGTGACTGTAACGTGCACTTCCCAAGATGTAGCTTATTGTAGCCAGTATGGGAGTGGGGGCGAATCGCCGACTCCATGAGAAAACTAGGGACTCTTCGAGGAAACTATTAATATTTAACAGCAACAAACTCGCCTCTTTTCGGTTTGCTCGTGGGTGTCCCTGGTACTCCCTAAGGCTCACCAGGTAATTGACCACGTTATTGCAACCCAGGGCATAATCATAGCAACGAGTAGAGGAAGCTAATTTGGATATCGACTTTACCTTCAGTCAAATGCAAAACAGTAACTTATAGGCAAAAGCGTAAAATGGCGCACGTATCGGTAGTTTAAGCAAAAAATGTGTATCCACTGAAACAAAATCGCCCACGTTTAACAGCACCCGTTTGAGTGTAAATACTGGAGGCGCCCCTATTTCCTGTAT